>JBAMBO010001700.1:0-75556 GCA_037044535.1 Lordiphosa magnipectinata | reverse complement strand
CTGTAGGAGATATGAGGTTTTTTCCAAATTGCGGGGGCGCGAGGGGGCGTGGCAAAAATTGAAAATAAACTTAATCTGCCTGCAAGTATAAGAAATATATGTCCCATACATGTCAAACCACTATCTCTTACCATCTCTGAGATCTCTTCGTTCATACGGACGGACGGACAGACAGACAGACGGACATGGCTATATCGACTCGGCTGTTGATGCTGATCAAGAATATATATACTTTATAGGGTCGGAAACGATTCCTTCTCCCTGTTACATACTTTTGCACAAACTTAATATACTCTATGTACCTACGGTACAGAGTATAAAAAGGGACTTACCCCACTATTGAGAACGAAAATACACGTTTTCGGTACATTTAGATCGAATTTTTTTCTGAGTGTATATAGATTTATTTATCTTAGCTCGCTTTGCCATCGGGCGTCACTTTTTAGGCGCAACCAGTTGCAGTATAAGAACTCAACTGGCAGATATCTTGACTCTTATACTGCGACTGGTAGCGCAAAAAAGGGACGCTCGATGGCAAAGCGAGCTAAGAGGCCATGCCATCTGTTCAGTACCCCGAGGAACTGTGTTTAATTCCCAGTTGCGGCGGATTACAATCAACATTTTAACTAACTAACAACACAATAACTAACACAAGCACACACCACCCATTGTATAATTTATATAAATTAAGGTTTTAAATGATTTTCGTCGAACATTTTTATCAGAGATTTTTCCCAAACACAGCAATAGATGGCGCCACTACTTTGAACATTGTGGCATCACCAAGTCAGTCCGTAAGGCGATAGTTGCAGCCACTTATCGAAATGAGTGGCAAGCTATCGATACAACACGATGCCATCGCGAGCCGTGAATTCTGGACGAAGCGTCATTGCATCATCGTCAACTCAATCGACTGTCATTCATTCATTTTAGCGTGTAATACTATTATTAAATAAAGTTAGTTTCTAAAGATAACTAAAGTGGTGACCCCGACGTGATTAACATGCCCGATAACCGTTTCGACCACGTACATTTGGATATCGTAATCATGCCTCAAGTAAGTGGATACCGCTATTGTCTCACGATGATCGACCGGTTTTCCAGATGGCCGGAAGCAGTTCCGTTAAAAGATATTACTGCCGACACAGTGGCTTCAATGTTCTGGTCACATTGGATCTCACGATTTGGCTGTCCCCATACCATCACCACAGATCAAGGATCTCAATTTGAGTCTGCCCTTTTCAAGGCACTCGGCGACTTGGTGGGCAGCAAACGTATTCATACCACGGCATATCATCCACAATCAAACGGCATGATAGAGAGATGGCATCGATCATTCAAAGCCGCCCTCATGTGTAATCCACAAACGCCTTGGACCGACTTGCTCCCAAGCGTATTATTGGGTTTAAGAACGAGCTACAAAGAAGACCTCGGTACATCATCGGCCGAGATGATCTATGGCAGTCAAATTCGAATCCCAAATGAATTTTTCGATGATTTGACTAAACCATTGAACCCAAAAATATTTATCGAAAAATTTCGAGAGCATATGCGCCTTGTTCGACCGGCGCCTGCAGCCGATGATGGGCTCATCATATTGGATCGAACCGAAGCATGTTCGTGCTAAAACACATGAATGACTGTTCTCATGTCATGCTTAGGACAGACAGCGTTCGACAACCATTAGAACCTACATATTCTTGACCCTACGAAGTGGTAAATCGACCTACTGATCGCGTGTTTGACATCAAAATCGATGGCAAGGAAGTAGCTGTTTCAACGGAGCGCCTTAAGCCGGCGTTCGTGGCGAGGGAACAAGAAATCGGAAACGATTCACAGCCACCAAAGACGCTGCGCACCTACGAACGACCTTGTAAGGTTACATTCGCTCCCGACCAGGTCACTGGGGAGGGAGTAGCTGTGGCATCACCAAGTCACAACTGTCATTCATTCATTTTAGCGTGTAATACTATTATTAAATAAAGTTAGTTACTAAAGATAACTAAGACATTTGCTTGCCAGTTTTTTATATGTCTGCTAGGAGATACATTCATCTGATTGTGACCAAACTCCCCAAAATTGTGTGGAAACCAATAATATTCATAACTGGAAAGTATAAAGACTGTACCATTGAAAACAAAAAAGTTTTTCTCACTAGAACTACTTTTTTGACCGATCGTTCCTATGGCATCTATATGCTATAGTCATCCGCTTTGGATCAAATTTGGCAGAATTGTGTAGAAGCTTATGATATTGCTCAGTAACACTTTTGGAAGCGATAGCGTTGAAAACAAAAAAGTTTTTCTTACTAAGACTTTTTTTCAGAGTTAGCTTTTGTATGGTAGCTATACCTTATAGTTGACCGATTTTCATCAAACTTGGTGGAATTATGTAAAAGCATAGAAAACTTATAAATATGAGGTTTAAGGACGTTTGCGTAGAAGACAAAAAAGTTTTTCTTACTAAAACTACTTTTTCGGCCGATAGTTCCTATGGCAGCTATATGCTATAGTCATCCGATCCGGCCGGTTCCGACAAATGTGCAGCGTATTTATACCAAAAGACTTTGTGCAAAGTTTGGTTAAGATTGCTTTAAAACTGATGGAGGAGATAGAGATAGAAACAGACTGACAGACGGACTGACATGGCTATATCAACTCAGCTCGTCATTTTGATCAAGAATATATATACTATATGGTGTCGGAGATGCTTGCTTCTATGTGCTACAAACATCTGGGCAATTGTAATATACCCTTTACAAGGCTATAAACATAGCAGCGTTGGCATTGGGAGGCAGCTTCTGACTTGTAGAAGACAGGTAATGACACTGCTAATAATGGAACCGTTAGGTTCCTGAAACAGCTGTACAGTCTACCAGCTTCCATTGCGGTGTGGTGTGTTCCTGCTTTAATGTTATATGCAAACATAACATGACCCCGAGCCTGCTAAAACTTGTAAATGTATAATTGGCTCAACAGCAACCATAGAGGGCCAGCCCCAAGCTTCTCTCAATCTCTTGGCGTTTGCACAAGAGAAAGGGATTTATAGTTTAACGCCTGCTAATGCTTGCTAGCTTGTAAAAACAAAAGTTTTCGAAAATGTAAACACTATTTACACGGCTTTACTGTTTACACCCGGGTTTCTACTTACAATGTCAGTACGGGTTGTCTCTTCTCGGTTTATCAATACGGGTAGTTCTTTCTATTTGTCTATCTTGTCTTGTTAATTTATTCTTCTTCTGTGTACTCTGTACAGTGTGACCATTGTCCTAAAATATGTATGCCGAAATTATTACTCCCTCTTTTGTGGAGTTAAAAAAAATGTTTGAAGTTTGCAGTTAACATGCGGACAACTCAAATAATTTAAAAGTTATACGATTTTGCAACATGTTTTGGGAAAACGAGCCACTGTGCGTCGTATGCAGCTATCAGCACTCGAAGCAAGATCTTTAATTAATAGGACACATTTCGGTTTGGTTGTCCACCATAGCGGGAAAACCTCAAAGTAGCTGAAATGTTTCTCGAATATTCGAAAGATATAATCGGCAACGGACAGCGGCAGCTTATTGTTGCCTACTTTTCAGGGCCCGTCACGTATACGCCATGTAATCAGCATGTTTTAAGCCCCGCCAAAACCAAAAAGGTACTTTTAAGTGTGTTATCATTAAAACGGTTAGATAGAAAACGCAGCTAACCAGTCCTCGACCGCATGCTCTCTGTAATCCATTACGTGCATTTTAGCTTGATAAACAGCTAAAAACCGCATCGGCAGCAACTGCCGCATCAGCTAAGAGTCGCGGCCACCAGGGGGAAGAGGAAGAGGCATCATTTGGATATTATCATGGTGGACCAGTTGCCAGTAGGTGCGCCACACACACACACACATTAGCATTGCCATTGCCAACGCTGCGAATTAGGTCAAAAGCAATGGCCACAAAAACGGCCAACGGAACGCTGAACGGAGCTGAGCTGAGCTATCAGCGCTTGCATTTTAATTGCAAATTGCGAGTCCTGCATATAGAGTTGGCCATTTCTAGTTTTGCTTTCATTCTGTCCGACAGCAATAATTTATTTGAGACGCTTAGCACGGAGATTAACGGTAAATGTAAACCCGACCAGCGAACCGGAAATGGATTACGTAGCAACGGAAGTAGAAAGTCACACGTAATTTAATATCACGTTGGCAATTTACGAGCTTCTGGCAGACATGTTTGCCCGGGCCGAAACTGGCAACGGGAGCGGCAACAGGGAGCGGGGGTAATTGCATCTGTATCTGTATCTGAGTGGGGGGGGGGGGGCCCAGCTCCTGCTGCTGCTGCAATTGGCAATAAAATTTAAGCAAGCTTCTACGGAAATCACTTTAAATGGTTGCCCCGAGTAGCAGCTGGAGACTTCGTCTGGAGTTGGAGTGCCTTTTGCTCTGATGCTGATTTGCTGTGACAGCTTGTCGTCGTCGTCGTTGTTGTTGTTGTTGTTGTTGCTGTTCTAGCGATGCGAAACCTTTCGCCAGCGTTGCTAACACGGCATCGGAATCCTAATTGGCTCTGAGGCAAATGTGTTTCAAATCTTATTTAGCATATGGCAAAATGAAATTCACGCTCCACATGCCACGAGGGAAGCGGTTCACCCGCGTTTGAAAATCGAAACTTTTGCGTTATTCAATCAGTCAAGTAAAAAAAGTGTTATTAAGAGAAAAAGTTTTCACTTAGTAACCCAAATCAGAAACGTGGTCAGTTTAGGACACTCGACTATACTTCTCTGTTTGACACTTATTTATGGTTTAACTTAATTTATGTTTTTTCCTATTCGTTTTCAAGTTCCTCCTAGCGCACCTTGTTTGGTTAGAAGGAAAGTGGTGGAAGGTCAAGCCACGGCTGAAAGTCAACGTCAACGTTAACGATCAGGGAGGGCAACCTCTCTAAGCGTTTCGGCAGTCAAGCCTCGCTCAAGATACTCGATTTTTATACCAATACCGCATGTAGCAGATCTTAAAACGATAATGGACGGCACTAAGGTATACGCCTCATCTCTTACAAACTGACAATTCTTGTTACTAAGCCTTTTGGGGAGCATTTGGGCTAGAAGTTTCCTTTCTGCTCAAGTTTATTTTGTCCTCAGAATGGATCGGACAGTAATATGGGACAACGAGGGGAATCGACTTGTTGCTTCCAGCATTGACAACGTAGCCTGACGCTAGCTAATCTAATCTAACCTATTTTAACTTAACCTAACCTATCCAAATATATGATTTACCTATCCTAACCATTTTAAAGATATCCAAATGTATCATAACCTATCTTAACATATCCTTACCAATTTTTTACCGATCCTAAACTATTTAAAGCTATACCTAAGCTTGTTTTACCTAGCCTATGTTAACCTAACCTAATCTAGCCTAACCTATCTTAACCTATTCTAACTTATTCCGTACAAACCTATCCTCTTCTATCTTAACCTATCCTATCCTATCCTATCCTATCCTATCCTATCCAATCCTATCCTATCCTATCCTATCCTAACCTAACCTAACTTAACCTAACCTAACCTAATTTAATTTAACCTAACCTAACCTAACCTAACCTAACCTAACCTAACCTAACCTAACCTAACCTAACCTAACCTTACCTAACCTACCCTAACCTAACCTAACCTACCCTAACCTACCCTAACCTAACCTAACCTACAATAACCTAACCTAACCTAACCTAACATAACCTAACCTAACCTAACCTAACCTAACCTAACGTAACCTAACCTAACCTAACCTAACCTAACCTAACCTAACCTAACCTAACCTAACCTAACCTAACCTAACCTAACCTAACCTAACCTAACCTAACCTAACCTAACCTAACCTAACCTAACCTAACCTAACCTACCCTAACCTACCCTAACCTACCCTACCCTAACCTAACCTAACCTAACCTAACCTAACCTAACCTAACCTAACCTAACCTAACCTAACCTAACCTAACCTAACCTAACCTAACCTAACCTAACCTAACCTAACCTAACCTAACCTAACCTAACCTAACCTAACCTAACCTACCCTAACCTACCCTAACCTACCCTACCCTAACCTAACCTACCCTAACCTAACCTAACCTAACCTAACCTCACCTCACCTAACCTAACCTAACCTACCCTAACCTAACCTAACCTAGCCTAACCTAACCTAACCTAACCTAACCTAACCTAACCTAACCTAACCTAACCTAACCTAACCTAACCTAACCTAACCTAACCTAACCTACCCTAACCTAACCTAACCTAACCTAACCTAACCTAACCTAACCTAACTTATCCTAAGCTATCCTTACCTATCTCAACCCTATCCTCACATATCCTAACCTATCCTAACCTAACCTAACCTAAGCTAACCTAACCTAACCTAACTAACCTAACCTATCCTAACCTATCCTAACCTATCCTAACCTATCCTAACCTATCCTAACCTATCCTAACCTATCCTAACCTATCCTAACCTATCCTAACCTATCCTAACCTATCCTAACCTATCCTAACCTATCCTAACCTATCCTAACCTATCCTAACCTATCCTAACCTATCCTAACCTATCCTAACCTATCCTAACCTATCCTAACCTATCCTAACCTATCCTAACCTATCCTAACCTATCTTAACCTATCCTAACCTATCCTAACCTATCCTAACCTATCCTAACGTATCCTAACCTATCCTAACCTATCCTAACCTATCCTAACCTATCCTAACCTATCCTAACCTATCCTAACCTATCCTAACCTATCCTAACCTATCCTAACCTATCCTAACCTATCCTAACCTATCCTAACCTATCCTAACCTATCCTAACCTATCCTAACCTATCCTAACCTATCCTAACCTATACTAGCCTATCCTAAGCTATCCACACCTATCTTAAAAAATTCCTAAGCTATCCACACCTATCTTAAAAAATTCCTAACCTATTCTTAACTATCTTAACCCATTCCTAAGCTATCCTAACCTAACCTATCCTATCCAAACCCATCTTAGGTTAGGTTAGGTTAACTTGAGATGGCTAGGGACAGTAAGACTGTCCCTACACTTAGGCCAAGATAGGCCCATTGCGATCCTATAATATCCTATCCTAACCTGTCCTAACCTATTCGAACCTACCTTTTACCAATTCTAACCAATTTTAAGCTATCCTAACCTATCCAAGACTTTTCCAACCTAACGGTTCTAATGACTCCATAACGAATTTTTTTGTTTAACCATTCAAAATGGAATTTTGGAATGATACACCCTTTTAAGGCCCGGAAAAGGTGCGTAATGTCCCGAATTTGTAAAAAGTCAGTTTAAAGTGGTATAATAACGATTTTAAGATATTCATAATGTCCATTTTCATTAATCTAGATTGATAAATGTTAAGCTTAAAAACAGATTTAGATGATAAAGTCGTATATTGGTCTTTAAAATGATTTTTTGAGATGGTACACCCTCTTAATGCCCGTAAAAGGTAACTAGCGTCGCCATTTTGGCAAGAAACGGTTTTTAGAGGTAAAATACAGGATTTATCGAAACCATAAGGGCCATTTGCATTAAGCTAAGTCTAAATTTGTCAAAGCTCAAGACAGATTTAGGTCACAAAATCGTATAATTGTCTTCAAAGCGGATTTTTGGGATGGTACGCCCGTCAGAGGTACGTAACTTCCCGAGTTTAAAAATTAATACAGGTTCTTAGAATTCCATAGATTTTTAGATGTGTCAAAGATACTACATATGTAGTTACCGCATCTCATAAAAACAATCGTTTTTTCTTTCATCATATTATGCGTCATCTGTAAAATCTATACATCTTTGCTCTCATCCAACACTCATTAAACGTATAGCTAAATTTCAATACATATATTCCACATAAAGGCAGCGAGAAGCCAAAATTGTGATCCAATGTCAGCTCCCAAGAAAATCGTTTTCTGTTTCACATGCGTCATCTATAATATCTATAAATCTTTGGATGTATTCATTAGAAATCCATAAATCTAATTTTCATTAAGCATGATGAATATTTGTTGAGATCACAGGTCATTGGTCTTCGCTCTTTGTTTGGCAATTAATGCCAGCCTGAGCCCACCTACAAGTTCTCAAGCTCATCACGAAGCCCTCAACGCGAGGCACCCACGAAAGTCCTCAATGCGTGGCATCCACGAAAGTTGCCAATGAGAGGCACTACAAAAGAACTCCACGAGAGGCACCACGAAAGTCTTCGACGCAAGGCAACCTCTCAACCTTGCTCGAACGAACTTGTTTTGTGACCCCCCATCAGAGCAAAAACCTCAACGCAAGGTAACCATCGACGCAACACTTAACGGAAACAATTCGTCGATTCAATAACGATACCAACGAAATACATCCCAGGGAGAATTATACACAATGATCTCTCCATACTGGAATTTGTGCAAATACTGTAGATGATCCCCTAATTAGGCCTAAAACGTGGTTTTTAGAGGCATGATACGTTCTTTAAAGAATCCATAATGCCCATTCTCATTAAAAGTCTCACTGAGTGATGCGTTTAAAGTGCGTGCTTATAGAAGCAGTGGGATTTGAATGACACTTTCTTGTAAGCGAGTTAACCTTCAGTTGTTTATCAATTGTCAGCGTGTAAGTTCCGCAAGTTGATGGTGTCTCTTTAGATTGATCTTATCCAGGAGAAGACCACTAATATGCCACCAAAATATAAGTTGGAATTATTTCCCTATTAAAACTTTTCCAATGCCTCATTTAATTGGCTTATTTTAATCTTTTGACTTGCTATGTGGTGGGTGTGTCTACCTTTGGGCATTTTCCCCATCAAACTTTCCATCAATTATCAAAACACGTAGCAAATCAGTATTCCATTGGCCAAGTTAATGGCTTTGTTATTTTGCCCCACTGCCCACTTCCACTTCCGTTTCCGCAATGCATTTGATGGCCTGTTATTAACTTTTTATTTTAAGTGTAAACAAGACTTTTTCTGCAAATATTTATAAAGCAAACAAAAGCGCAAAAAACTTTTTCAAATTTTTTTTATTTGAACGAATTGAAATCCTTTTTCCCCCATGGACGCAACCATAATTGTTTTTTGAAGTGTATGTGCGGCGCTGGCGAGACTTTATTTATTGTGGCTCACACATACACACTCCCACACACACACTGACACACAAACACAGAGAGAGGAATTTAGAGCGCTTGTTGGTCAGGGAAAATGTTTACTTGTTTTTCAACTCTTTTGACTGGTTTTATTTTCACAATTTGATTGACTTTTTGGCTTTGAATTGATTCGCTTGGGCATATGCAAATCCTTTACACACACAAACACCGCAACTGCTTATGGTAATGAAATTGCTGGACTTGCTGACTGACTGCCAACTTATTAGACTTTTCAACTTTCAATGGCCATGACGACCAGAATTGAGTGCCGTTTGCAAACATCTGGCCAACTTATGAAAGTTGTTTACCAAACAACAATAAAATAAATTGCGCGAAGTGCAAACCGCCCAACCCAAACCACACACCTCCGACTCGCAGCACAAAGAGCCGGCAAACTCGTGTCAATTGTCATTTGTAGCTCCTCGAGATGGGGCTTTCAGCTCTGATATTTTGTTGCCATTGTTGGTTGTGGCGCCTGCTGTTATGCTTATTATTTATATTGCCTCTGGAACAGCATGACAACTGACAGTGGGTACTTTTTAGGTGCAGGAAACTTTTGCTTTTGTGTTTCACATTTTATGAAGTGCGCACAGCGGGTTATCAATTTGTTCTTGTCGCTATTTTAGATTAAAACCCACTGAGGTGTAAGCAACAGAAAGCGGAAGCTGCATTCACTGCACACGCACTGGAGATACAACGCCACATACTATACTATACATATATGGGACAAATGCAGTGCGGCTAGTAGATTGGCCCTGGGTCACATTTAGTTGGTTCCGAGAAAAATTAATTGAGACCAAGCAGCTACATAGTTGGAATCGATGTGAGGCCAGAGACCAGTGTTAGCCACCGGAAATTTTGAGAATTCCTGTAAAATTTCATTAGAATTTCATGCAGAAACTCATCAAATTATGGAAAATATATAAGGTTGTCAAAAAAGTCTTGCGGTATTTTTTATTGAATTTTCAATTGTTCATAAAATTGGTTATAATAATGCGATTTAAGTCAAATATGCGCCGTTTTGTTCGATGACGAGTTCCCAACGAGATGCCAACTTCATAATGCCCCTCTTATAGAAGCTCGCTTCCCTATTGGCAAAAAACTCGGAGAGCCAATTTTCACAGGACTCTCTTGTGGCCAACTTCCGACTACCAAGCTCGTTCGCCATGGACAGAAATAGGTGGTAATCACTTGGTGCGAGATCCGGACTATACGGTGGATGCAAAAGAACCTCCCATCCGAGCTCCCGGAGATTCTGGCGCGTCACCAAAGATGTGTGTGGCCTGGCGTTGTCCTGATGGAAGACAATTCGGCCTGTGTTGATCAAAGATGGCCTCTTCTGCATGAGTGCTGCATTCAAGCGGTCCAGTTGTTGGCAGTACAGGTCCGAATTGAGCGTTTGGCCATAGGGGAGCAGCTCATAGTGGATGATTCCCTGCCAATCCCACCAAACACACAGAAGAACCTTCCTGGCCGTCAATCCAGGCTTGGCCACCGTCTGGGCAGCTTCACCGCTTTTCGACCACGACCGTTTGCGCTTCACGTTGTCGTAAGTGACTCACTTTTCATCGCCAGTCACCATCCGCTTCAAAAACGGGTCGATTTTGTTGCGATTCAGAAGCGATTCGCATGCATCCATACGGGCAAAAATGTTTTTTTGCGTCAAGTCGTGTGGCACCCATACATCGAGCTTCTTTTTGAATCCAAGCTTCTTCAAATGGTTTATAACGGTTTGATGACTCATGCCCAGCTCTTGGCCGATGCTACGGCTGCTACTATGCCGGTCTCTTTTGATCAATTTAGCGATTTTATCGCAAGTTTCGACGACAGGCCTTCCGGACCGTAGCGCATCTTCGATCACCTCTGCACCAGAACGAAAACGTTGAAACCATCGTTGTGCGGTGGAAATGGAAACTGTATCGGGTCCATAAACTGCACAATGTTTATTGGCAGCATGAGATGCATTTTTGCCTTTATCGTAGTAGTACTGTAAAATATGCCGTATTTTCTCTTTATTTTGCTCCATGTTTGCGACGCTATAACTCACGAACGACTAAAAACAAACAACAATAAATCAAACACGTGTTAGCGCGTGAAAAGAGCTTTTCAAAAAGCTCTAGCGTGAACCGATGCGACGAATACAACTAGAACTACGCGCTTGCAAAGACAAGCTTGCGGAAATACCGCAAGACTTTTTTGACAACCTTATATAAAAGAGCCGGCAAGGAAGGCAGCAACGCCTTATGAACGGCAATGAATTATCCGAGAAGCTTCAAACTCCTTGTGCTCTGCGATCAAAGTTAATTTAAATTGGGAAACAAATGCAAGTTTAGCCACCGTAAGGTCAGGGAAAGCTAACATTGGCACCCAAAGCACCCAAGATAACCGCATATGCTGACGACATAAGCATGGGGAAATGTCCATCGACTCTCAGCTCAATCATGGACTCTACTCTCAAAGAGATACTAAAGTGGGCCACAGAAGCCGGACTCAGTATCAATGCGGAGAAGACGGACCTGATTCTCTTCACCAAGAGATACAAGGTACCTCAATGGACTCCACCTTCGATAAATGGAATACAGCTAACGCCAAAGAACAACATAAAATACCTGGGAGTAGTAATCGACAGTAAACTGTCATGGAGACTCAATGTGGAGGAAAGGGTGAAAAAGGCAACCAATGCGCTATATGCATCCCAGAAGATGCTAAGCAGCACTTGGGGCCTATCATCAAGTCTAACGCAATGCCTCTTCATCTCAATAATACGACCGATACTACTCTACATGGCATATTGGTATGGTGTCAAGCCACGGAGAAGTCCACATATCTAAAGCTGATGGAAAAGGCCCAGCGGCAGGCATTAGTCTGTATAACGGGGGCGCTGACGTCCACTCCAACAAAAGCACTCGAACACATCCTAGGAGTCAACCCCCTGAACATCCAAGCACGCCTCCTTGCACAAAAGACGGCCCAACGTCTTTGTGCGGCAGGCACCACAAAGCTATGGACACAGCATGGTGGGTAGAGTGATCCACAGTAGCACGGACTACATGATCCCAAAAATCAACTTAACAGGTGCATCAGCATTACTGGGACCAGAAGACTGGCGTACAGGACTGGATCAGGAAGCAATGCACCTATTCACAGACGGCTCCAAAATGGCCGCAGGAGTCGGAGCCGCTGTATACTGCGATGAGCCGGAATTGAGCAGCGTAATTGGCAGAACAACACGCACCAAACAACCAAATAAACATATACTTTGACAGCCAAGAGGCAATCACAGCAATGCAGAGACACACCATTAACTCCAACAATGTTCTGTCAAGCAGGGAGGCAATAGATTCCCTCAGCATCTCTAGAAAGGTGCAAATCTATTGGATTCCCAGCCACCGGGGCATTGATGGAAACGAAATGGCTGACAGTCTTGCAAAAGCCGGAACCGCACTAAGCCAAGAAGCAACACTAAACATACTTATGTCCGTACAGACGCTATACAGCAAGATGAAGGAGATAGCGGAGAAAGAAGCAGAGGAAAAGTGGAAGAACACAACCGGCTGCAGAATCTCAAAAATCATGTGCAAGACAAGAGCTCAAAAGAAGAGACTGTAGACTGCTTATAGGCATACTAACGAAAAAGCTAGGAATCACGACAACGGACACCTGCAGGAAATGTAAGGAACCTGGAGTCGTCGAAACTCTGGAACACCTCATCTGCAGCTGCCCAGCGATCGCTAAGACGAGATTAAGACATCTGCACTCCCCAAGTCTCACCTCTCTTGAAAAGGCGGCAAGGAAGTCTCCCAAACAACTATTGGCATTTGCCAAAACGTCAAACATCCTCTTGGATTTCTAATGGTACCCAGAAAAAAACCACCCGGCCTCACTAAGGACCGTAAGGTCTATGTGTGGCCCCTACAAAGGGCCAGCCGGAACTACCTACCTATCTAACTTTGGCTCGACCGAAGTTTATATACCCTTGTAGTTTGTATAATTTATATAAATTAAGGTTTTCAATGATTTTCGTCGAACTTTCGTAGCTGAGTTATTTTCCAAACTCAAAAATAGATGGCTCCACTACCTTGACCATTTGCTTGTCAGTTTGTTTTATGGCAGCTACGCGATATATTTATCAGATTTTGACCAAACTCCCCAAAATTGTGTGGAAACCGATAATATTTATAACTGGAAAGTAAAAAGACGCTACCATTGAAAACAAAAAAGTTTTTCTCAGAAGAACTTCTTTTTTGACTGATCGATCCTTTGGCATATATATTCTATAGTCATCCGATTTGGATCAAACCTGGCAGAATTGTGTGGAATCACATAATATTGATCAGTAACAGGTTTGGGACCGATAGCATTGAAAACAAAAAAGTTTTTCTCACTAAGATATTTTTTCAGACCTATCTTTTGTATGGCAGCTATACTATATAGATGTCCGATTTTCATCAATCTTGTTAGAATTATGTAAATGTATGGAAAACTAATAAATACGAGGTTTGGGGAAATTTTGCATTGAAAACAAAAAAGTTTTTCTCACTAGAACAACTTTTTAGACCGATCGTTTCTATGGCAGCTATATGCTATAGTCATCCGATTTGGATCAAACTTGTCAGAATTGTGTGGTGGCATATAATATTAATCAGTAACTTGTTTGGGAGCGATAGCATTGAAAACAAAAAAGTTTTCCCTACGAAGACTTTTTTCAGAACTGTATTTTGTATGGCAGCTATACTATATAGATAACCGATGTTCATCAAACTTGATGGAATTATGAAAAAGCATTAAGAACTTAGAAATACGAGGTTTGGGGACATTTGCGTTGAAGACAAAAAAACTACTTTTTCAACTGATAGTTCCTATGACAGCTATATGCTATGGTCATCCGATTTGGATCAAACTTGGCAGAATTGTGTGGTGGCATAAAATATTAATCAGAAAAATGTTTGGGAGCGATAGCATTGAAATCAAAAAAGGTTTTCTTACTGAGACTATTTTTAGATCTATCTTTTGTATGGCAGCTATTCCTTATAGTTGACCGATTTTCATCAAACTTGGTGGAATTATGTAAAAGCATAGAAAACTTAGAAATATGAGGTTTAGGGATGTTTGCGTTGAAGACAAAAAAGTTTTTCTCACTAGAACTACTTTTTGACCGATCTTTTCTATGGCAGCTATATGCTATAGTCATCCGATCCGGCCGTTTTCGACAAATGTGCAGCGCCTTTGTACCAAAAGACTTCGTGCAAAGTTTGGTTAAGATAGCTTTAAAACTGACGGAGGAGATAGCATAGAAACAGACGGGCAGACGGACATGGCTATATCAACTCAGCTCGTCATGCTGAAGAATATATTATATATACTTTATGTGGTGGGAGATACTTCATTCTATGCGTTACAAACATCTGGACAATTTTAATATACCCTCTACAAGGGTATATAAAGAATGAATGAATTCACAACTTGACCTCATGGCAGTCACTCTTCAATTAATATTCAGTTCAAATTTGCTCTCCACTCTTCCCCCGCTCTTCCACTGTTCCCCCACTGTTAAGTCATTGTTAATCCTACTGTTCCCATTTCATCGTTCCATCTTCACACCCTCTTCACCCGCAATCTTCTCTTTGTTCGTCGTTCACTCTCACGCTCACTCTCTCTTACGCTCTTAGCAAAAGCCGTTTGACTCCCCTGCAGAGAAATTGGCAACTAGTAACAAAACAAAACTGTCCTACACCTAGTTGGAATGCTAGTAGAATATAATTGGTAGCAAAATAGCTAGATTCGGGTGAGTTGGGCCACAACAAATATTAGCTTTCGAAGATATGTTCGTTTGAAATACTAATTTGAGCTGGTTGTAATCCAATTCAACTTTAAGTTAATTCAACTGGTATTTAACTGGTTGAAAATGGCTGCGGCAGTAGAAACTCTCTCCCGCCTATGCCATCTGGCATTAAACTGGTTGCAAATGGCTGCTGCCGCGGACAATTATCACATGCCTATGACATGTCTGTGTAAATAGGATAGGAACTGCACACAGTTGCAAGTTTTTTGAGACTGGTACATTTCTGGTTATAATCCAGACAATTTCCCTGCAGGGTCTGTATAAAAACACATAACACGCATACACACACACACAGGCAATATGCGAAAAACTTTTTTTTTTGGCGTTTTCAGCTCTCCTGTGCCAAATTTTCCCCATTTTTTCACCTGCATAACTAAATGAAGGTCTAGCCATATCTTAGATCTCTAGGGTAAGCGGTATTGGCTGTGGGTTGATAATTAGTCAGTCATTCGGGCCTACAGAGCCAAGCTTAAGAACGTTTTTCGGGTAAACACAAAAATTTTAGGGTTTTCGGAGCACATTCAGTGCTCTCTAAGCACGGGCTCATAAAAAGTACTTATGTCTGAGCATTTTCGGAGCTGCCCTCCAATATGCGTCTGAAAAGAGGCTTTTGCGGAGGCTATTCAGTAGCAAAGTAACTTCTTTGTGTCATTTATAAGGTTTTTATATGCTTCATTGGGATGGTGAAAGCACTTATATCTGTGTCAGAAAAGAGTCCGATTTGACTCAGACAACTTCTACATTAAGTGCGACCGTTTTCATAGAAAAAATGCTCATTCCGGACTCTTGCACATTTTGACGGTGAATGCTTATAAAAAAGTGTCGGAAAATGCACATATTACTTGCTGAGCTATAGGCGTTCTTTCTTTCTTTTTGTTGATTATAAATCAGCCTTTGACACACCGATAAGGTCAAGGTTCTTTGACGCCCTGTCTACCTTTGGTATACCAGCAAAATACGTTCGACTTTGCATAATGACGTTGAGAAGCACTCGAAGCTCAGTCAAAATAGCAAGGAACCTCTGCGAACCATTTGATACCAAGAGGGGTTTTAGGCATGGTGATACCCTATCGTGTGACTTCTTTAATCTACTGATGAATATATACTGCGCCAGTGCCCAAATGCCAACAGATCGGGCTCATTTCTTTGTAAAGATCTAATGCTACTCGCATACGCCGATGATATTGACAGCGGCACAAACGAAAGGGCGGTAAGCAGGGCGTTTTCAGAGATTGAGAAGCAGTCTAAACTGATAGGCTTAGCGGTAAACGAGGACAAGACGAAGTACCTAGTATCCACGGACAAGAAGTAGTACAAGTAGTACAAGTAGAGTACAACTTTGAGGTTGTAGAGGATTTTGTCTACCTCGGGACGATGATTACCGGCGACAACAACATCAGCCTGGAGATCCGAAGAAGAATTACTCTTGGACACCGATGCTACTACGGGCTCAGTAGGGAGTTCAAGAGCAGAGCCTTTTCTCGAAGAACAAAAATAGCGCTATACAAGTCGCTCATCATCCCAGTCAATGACAGCAGCGGATGAGGAGGCGATTGGCGTGTTCGAGCGAAAAATCCTTCGGAGGATCTATGGACCTTTAACAGTTGGCGATGGATACCGCATTCGAATGAATCACGAACTGTATGAGCTCTATAAGGATATCAGTCTAGTCAAGCGCATAAAGCAACAGCGGCTGCGCTGGTTAGGACTTGTAATCCGGATGGATGAAGAAGCTCCAGTAAAAAAGACGTACAAAGCGAAGGCGGCTGACTTTGGAGGACAAGGCAGGAGGGGTCGCCCACCACTCATATGGGATGATCAAGTGCGGAAAGACATTTCCAATGCAGAAGCGAGTGGAGGGCATTAATTGCAGAGGCCAAGACCGTCAAGCGGTTGTGATGCAACATCGGGCCAATAAAGAAGAAGAAGTTATAGGCGTTCGCCGTTTGTTTCCAACTTACAATGATATTTGTCGAAATTAAAGTCACAAAATGATAGGAACAGAGTATGTTAATAGTCGAAACTCGACCACAGCGTTCCGACTTATATAAGGTTGTCAAAAAAGTCTTGCGGTATTTTTATTGAATTTTCAATTGTTCATAAAATTGGTTATAATAATGCGATTTAAGTCAAATATGCGCCGTTTTGTTCGATGACGAGTTCCCAACGAGATGCCAACTTCATAATGCCCCTCTTATAGAAGCTCGCTTCCCTATTGGCAAAAAACTCGGAGAGCCAATTTTCACAGGACTCTCTTGTGGCCAACTTCCGACTACCAACAGACAGAAATAGGTGGTAATCACTTGGTGCAAGATCCGGACTATACGGTGGATGCAAAAGAACCTCCCATCCGAGTTCCCGGAGCTTCTGACGCGTCACCAAAGATGTGTGTGGCCCGGCGTTGTCCAGATGGAAGTCAATTCGGCCTCTGTTGATCAAAGATGGCCTCTTCTGCATGAGTGCTGCATTCAAGCGTTCCAGTTGTTGGCAGTACAGGTCCGAATTGAGCGTTTGGCCATAGGGGAGCAGCTCATAGTGGATGATTCCCTGCCAATCCCACCAAACACACAGAAGAACCTTCCTGGCCGTCAATCCAGGCTTGGCCACCGTCTGGGCAGCTTCACCGCTTTTCGACCACGACCGTTTGCGCTTCACGTTGTCGTAAGTGACCCACTTTTCATCGCCAGTCACCATCCGCTTCAAAAACGGGTCGATTTTGTTGCGATTCAGAAGCGATTCGCATGCATCCATACGGGCAAAAATGTTTCTTTGCGTCAAGTCGTGTGGCACCCATACATCGAGCTTCTTTTTGAATCCAAGCTTCTTCAAATGATTTATAACGGTTGGATGACTCATGCCCAGCTCTTGGCCGATGCTACGGCTGCTACTATGCCGGTCTCTTTCGATCAATTCAGCGATTTTATCGCAATTTTCGACGACAGGCCTTCCGGACCGTGGCGCATCTTCGATCACCTCTGCACCAGAACGAAAACGTTGAAACCATCGTTGTGCGGTGGAAATGGAAACTGTATCGGGTCCATAAACTGCACAAATTTTATTGTTTTCCAAAAAGCTCTAGCGTGAACCGATGCGACGAATACAACTAGAACTACGCGCTTGCAAAGACAAGCTTGCGGAAATACCGCAAGACTTTTTTGACAGCCTTATATTTCTGGGCCATTCACCCTTTCCCCCTCACCACAGCTAACAATTCAAATTACTCACAGAAACACACACACATTTGACACCTAAACGCGACAAAGGGAAATTTCAGCCCTAGCTGAAATTGGGAACAGAGTTACAAATCATTAATCACAGACGGCAAAAGCCTATCAATTTGATATCAACCAGGAGTTAATACCCTATAGGCTATAGCATAGAGCTTGAACCTCCATGCCGATGATGTTAACCAGATCTTGAGTTGAATGACATGACAGTGGGACATTTATTAATGATGAGCTGCTGCCTTCTTCATATTTGATTCATTTCAGAGAATTCACTGACAGCCTCATCGATAATTCAGCATGAAACACAAGTTCTTCCACAGCGAATGCGAATGCATTATGGGCTTTTTGGCCATACATTCTCGTTCGGTATGTCGATGGGCCTTAATTACAACTCATGAGCCCATTAATCAAGAGTCATAAAGCTGAATGCCAGGCCATGAGGGTAATTGGCAAATTGAAGCGTTCCTCCAACTCTCTGCTAATTTTCATTTTGTGAATATTTGAGAACTTTTGCCTGGCAATTGGTCTCCTAGGAGCATTTAGTTAAACCCACGCACACATTATGCATACGCCGCGTTGCCTGGCCACCAAATTGATTTATATTCTCTACAAAAATTATCATTTAGATTAAAGCTCAACACTCTTCTCCAAGTTGGATAGGGGGAAAAAAAAAAAAGAATTAACATTTTTCCATAAATTTATAATAATATTTGAGAAACAGTTGCCGGCGCAACTGACCAAAATCCATTTGCAAAGTATTTTGCATTTCTGCACCAAGTAATGGCAACTGGAAACCCCAGCCAAAATGTGTTGTGTGTTGCCATTGTCTGGCCAAGAAGCAGCAGCAGCTGCGTGATGAAATTGAATTTATTATTATTTGCTTCCCTTTTTTTATCTTTTCTGTTATCATTGAGAACAATCATAAAAGAAAAGCAATTGTAGTCTAGAAATTGGAAATCAATATGAAACGATTTAGACAATATTCTCCCCACCTTTGAATCCTCCAAATTCTGCCGAATTTTTAAGCGAACTTCCTTCACATGTGTACAAAAAATATTGTAGCTCGTAATTTGCCTGTATAAGCAAAACATATTGATATGCAAATTAACTGAAGGGGAGGCCTAAAAAATAATAATAAACATAAAGTGGGTAAGACACCCAGCCAAAACCCTGGTTAATCCCTGTGGCATACGCACTGCGATTGCTTAAGCTGGCGCACTTGCTAACCTTGTACTCCAAATGAAATGGAAATGATAAAACTTTGTCAGAAGTTTGTCTTAATATTGTATAATATTTGATTATAAATATTTGATGAGGAATTGCGTAACAGTTTTTGAAAATGCCACAAGATGCGTCCAGTTCCTGAAGCTAAAAGGCCTGTGAGATGTAATTTAGAGAAAGAGTGCTAATGATTTTAGATGAACTGCCATTTTCCACCAAATTTGTTGAATTTTTCGGAATTTGTTGTTGAATTTTCATACAGATCTTGGAAAATGAGTTAGTTTCATACAACGGGCTATTTTCCGACTTTGGGGGTAGATTTTCCGAAATTTTAAAATCACGTTTCTTATATTTTTCGATTTCGCAAAAATTTTACGATTTTGAGTCCAAAAACCGGTTTGAAATCGCAAAACTTTTATGAAAGTGAAATTGGGAGCATGTCTGTATGTGAAACTTTGTAAATGACTTTGGATCTAATCGCTGGGAACCAAACTTTCGTCTGATCGGATGATAACAATAAAGAAAGTCGGTCAAGCCCGACTATAACATACTCTGTACCCTTAATGTAGCAGCTCGCATTTGCTATCGAGTTAAACGCGCTCATCTCTAAGTTTCTCTCTCTCTCACTAAGATTGCCTCTGTTGAACGGAATGCTGTGGTTATGGGTGGCTGGTGGTGGGTGTTAACTGACCGTTTTTTGCTCATAACTTGAGTATCGTTCATCCGATCTTTATCATTCCTTCAGCAAATCGATAAATAATTTTGATTAATAGATATCTCTAGAAGATACGAACAATCTATCCTCAAAACTATGGGAGATATGACGTTTTTTCCAAATTGCGGGGGCTGGAAGGGGCGTGGCAAAAATTGAAAATAAACTTGATCTGCCTGCAAGTATAAGAAATATATGTCCCATACATGTCAAACCTCTATCTCTTACCATCTCTGAGATCTCTTCGTTCATACGGACGGACGGACAGACGTACAGACGGACATGGCTATATCGACTCGGCTGTTGATGCTGATCAAGAATATATATACTTTATAGCAGAGATGGGCATGCACACATATCGTCACACTTTTCACATATATATATAAGATAGCTTTCAATGCTTATAGCGTACGTGTGATTTTGTGCAGTCGGCCGCGGCAGTGGTCCTATGCACACGCTGCCTCGTGTGCATTGGAACGTCGCGACGCGCCCATCTCTGCTTTATAGGGTCGAAGATGATTCCTTCTGGCTGTTACATACTTTTGCACAAACTTAATATACTCTGTGTACCTTTGGTACAGAGTATAAAAACCAAGAAAGAAAGACTATAACATACTCTGTACCCCCCAAGTTTGTATATATCTGACCAATTTAAGTTCAAAGCCACACAAAGTGGCCATAGCCAAGCCATAAAGTTTGTTATCATCTTTATCATCATACCATCATCATTGTTTGTTTTCCTTATAACTCGACTATCGTTGATACGATCTTTATCATTTCTTTGGCAAATCACAATGTGACTGTTTTAGTGACCTTTGGATTATTAGTCATAGAACTTTTTAACAGGTTTCTAGGTCTATAAGTTATGATTTTCATCATAACATTTCTAAAACAAGACACGCACATCACCACAAAGGAGGCTGGTTGACCCCATAATCGGCCCTTCTGTTGTTAGTGGGGGAAATTCTCTCCCAGCAGTTAGTTGTTTCTTAAATGAAACTATATTTTGTTTAGTTTCTAACATCTCCATATTTGCTGATTATTCGATTTTCGAAGATAGGGCGCAGAAGATCGATTGTGGCGTGCGCTGTGTGGCACGTAGCGCCGTCTTGTTGAAACCAAATATCGTCCAAGTCTTCCGCTTCAATTTCCTCGAAGAACCAATCACTTAACATTCACCATTCACGGTCACGGTGGCTCCTTTTGAATTTTCAAAGAAAAATGGACCAATGATGCCTCGAGACCAAAAGCCGCACCAAACAGTGACACGTGGTGGGTGCATTGGCTTCTCGACGACGATATGCGGATTTTCTGTGCCCCAGATGCGACAATTTTGTTTATTAACATAACCCCCGAGGTGTTAATGTTTGGTAAAATTCACCATCTTCGGCCAAACGATCTTCCGCCCAATTTGCGAACTGTAGACGATTTGGATGGTCAATTGGCTTTAGCTGTATGGCTTCATGGCAGGGTCTTTATGCAAAATTCGCATCAAAGAAGTGCGCGAAATGTCCAATTGTTGAGATCGATGGTGAGTTGATGTCGGTGGTTGTTCACGCACATTTTCAGCAACCGCAGCAATGTTTTCGGACGAGCTGGGTTATCCACCAACATTCCAGTTTCACGAACTCGCTTCACGAATTGATCCACAAATTGAGTTTTCGGAACATTTTTTTGTTAAATGTTTTTTTTTTCAAATTTCGCACAGTTTGAGTCGAGGACTCACCACTTTGGAAATATGTTTTTAAATTGTTTTCCAACTTTCTTCAAGCGAATAGCGACCCATTTCGTAAATGTCAAAGTTTTTACTAAATATTAATCGCTTTCCGAATGATATTTGACGTTTTTAAAGTCAAATCATGAATAGTTCAAATTACAAACACTAGATGGACCACCCTGTATGTTCTAGACGGGTCCCATTAAAGTGGGGCATCTCGGTTCTAGTTTGAGAAGCAAATGGAAGCACACCCCTGAATGGAATCCCATCGCTCCTACTGTGAAAACTAGTGGCTGAGGACCTTTAAAGAGGTAAAAAACCTACAAATTTTAACGAGAAAGAGAAGGAAAAGGTACAACACCTTCTCTGTTATGGCCCCGCTTTGAGAAGAAGGAGACTTAGGACACTTGGTCAACCTCTACTACTCAAACTCTCGGAGACATGCGAGCTAGAGATCCCAGCTCCACTAAAATGTATGCTGTCCACTTAATGGTTCAGTACGAGGACCCACCTCTGTTTTAAAAGGCTTAACAGGGAATAAACATGGCGTCGCAATGGGCCCAAAGTGGAGAGCGACTAGTCGCTCTCAGCCATCGCAACCTAAGCTAACCTAATGGGAGAATATCCAACTACCCTCAGCTCCATAATGATACTAAAGCCCAGCAAAAATATTGAGTGGTCGGAAGAAGTCAGATTCAGTATACATGCGAACAAGGTGCATCTCATTCTTTTCAGCAAAAGGTGCAAGGTACTGCAATGGGTTCTCTTAAGAAGATTCTTCCAATTAAGGCCTTTACTTTGCTCTAAACGCAAGGATCTGAAAGAAGTTGTAAACTGCAGAACCTTTCAATGATTACAGACACAATGGAACAGCTAAGGTCGCCTCCAGAGGCCCGTCCAAGTTAACCTTACTTTCGCCAACGACCATCTAAATCTTGCCACTGCAACCGTCATCGTCACAAACTCGAACTGTCTTCGTCTCAAACTGAACCCTGTTTCACTGCCACCCATCAGCCATGATATGGTGCAACTGCGACAGAGCAAGACAGGGCGAGGATCGAACCTGAGCGCAGCAAACAGAGAAGATGGACTGCGCAAAGGTACTATCTACACTTCTCTCATCTATGGTTAAGCATGCAATCACATCTTAATCTCTGAAACTTAAATGGCAGAGCAACCGAGTGACACATTTTGGCACGAGTTGGCAGTCCAGCCATCTAAATAGAATACTAGCACACAGAGACATTGAATATGTCCCTCCCCCATCTTCTCTCCAAGTGTAACAAACATATATAATAAGCCAATTGCAAGCAGTAAGAACGCCACACTGACCTGGTCGGCCGGAGTCTCAAATTTTGCGGGTGCTCCTGCAAGCAACAAAAAATAAACAATACATATGTAGCTTTAGTGTGTATGTATGTACGTATGTGTGTGTCTCGGCAACTTACCAGCGTGGGCTTCAACAAACTACCCAAAGGCAGTGTTAAAACTTTAACACATACACAAAATCACTGAAAAAAACATTTGCACAATAAAAAAACAACAACATTTCCGCAATTTTCTTGCATTCTTCTTCTTCACTCACAATGCTGCCAGAATGACTTAGGGCAGCGCTGACACAAAAATGCAACAGATGGCGCTGTTGATCGGCAGGCAGCACAGATCAAACCGTTGAAATTTAAACTTTGGCGCTTGAATTTAAAAATTTAAAAAGAATGTTCTAAAATGTGTATGTATGTAGGTAAAGTTGTATACTTTATGTTGGAATATTTGTCAACTATGCGGCCGGCATGATGTGTGCGAGAGGTGAGTGGGGGGGGGGAAATTTAAAACAAGCAAATTCTGCACATAAATGGCATACATAGATAACTTTAGGGGGCCCAGGCAGAGTGCAGTTTGTCTCCCTAACCCGTCACGGAGCAGGGGTTCAAGTGTAGTTGGCATGCATTTAACATCAGAGACCAAGTCAGAGGACTCGGAGGGCACACGGAGGGGCCAAGCTCGTTTTTTATTTGTGAGGAGGGGGTGACATACAGCTTTGAGCTACGTGACATGCATAGTTCATTGGTTTGGTCTGGGCCATGGCCAGAAAATATTGCAGTTGTGATATGTTTGAGCTGGCTAGCGCAACCCGGGATATCCGGACATTCCTTTGCGAAAAACTTTCGAGGTGCTAATGAAAATTGCGCAACTTTTGCACGAATCAGGGAAATGGAAATGCATCCGCATCCGCATCCGCGGGCGTCTAATTGCACATGCGTGTTTTTGCCACCAAAAGTTTTAGTTTTAGTTAAAAGTTGAAGTTGGTTAACTAAACCAGCTAATTAGGTTGCCTCGAAGTTGCCAAACTGAAATTGTAGATGGGAATTTCGTGTAGCGGCGTGAGGCATGTATTAATTTTTTTTTTTGGGGGCAAAACAGGCAAAACCAATTTGCGACAGTCAGAGGAGAAGCAGTTAATTTTAATTACGCACAAGGCAGTTAATGTTGCGACACGGGGCGTCTCAATTTAGACACCTTTTTCTGTTCCAAACACACACAAATTGCCAGTAAACGGTTGAGTGGGGACGCGAATGGAGGGAGGATGAAGGCGAAGTGTGTGTGTGTGTGGTTGTGCAAAATGAATAAACGACAATGGCTTTTGTGGCCATGTGTGGAAAATGAGCTGGCTGAAGCTTCAATCGTTTCGAGGCAGAAAAGGTAAAAGAACAAAACAAATTAATTTTGCCCTTGTGTGCAGGGAGCGTAGCTCCATCCGCACCGTGGAATGGAGCGGAAATCAAATGCTTACCAAGAGTTGTGAGTTTCGTAATGCACAAGCTTAGCAAGGCAGCAGCAGCTCAGTAGCATGTGCAACATACTCAAAACATTCAAGTGTCACTTACTGGAATTCATGATGCTGTGCTTAGAGACTCATGTCCTTGGAACATCACGTTATGTCGACGCATTAAGCTTGGCTTAGCTCTCTGTTGCAGCGTGGGTGACGCTGTAGCTATCTGCTTGCTATCTGCTTGTATCTTCTGGACTGTGAGTCGCCTTCTGCTGCTTGCGATTTCGAGCATACTCCTCGCCGCTCAGTAAGGGTATGGCCACAGTATAGGTGGCACTGCTGGCGTTCACCGACTGGTTGCCATCATGGCAGCGGGCACAGGGTCCAAAAAGACGCAACATACGAGAGTCCAGCGATGGTCTTTGACGTACAAACTGACGTACTGCTGGGGCATGGGAGGAGCCGCTCAGCATGCTGCTGCTCTGTTGGCTCTCCGAATTATTGTTATTATGGTTGGATGTTCGATTCAAGCGCAACAGATTGCCCAACTCTATAACGCGATTGTTGCACTTGTCAAAGTAAAAGACGCCTTCCCCCAAGGTGGCAAAGCTGTTGGTGCTGCTTCTGACTTGACGGCGTCAAGAGGAAGGCAACTCATGGCAGCCCTCCACCTCGATGGCCGAATCATTGCTGCTAGGATGGCTGTTCTCGGTGCGATTAGAGCTGCCCGGTTGGGATGTGCCATCGTCAGCGTTCCCATTATTATCTACACTGTCTTGGCTAAAATTTAGCGACAGCGGTTGAATATTCCTCTTCCTCGCATTCGGCTTGGCATTGGCATTCGGGTTGGCAGAGCCATCTCTATGGAGCCGGCGCTGCTGACATAGGTGAGATTATTCAGTGGTGGATGTGGTGTAACTGATACCACTGGCATATCCGAAAGATTGGGCGCGGTCAATTCTCTCTCTGTTTGGGTGCCCTTGCCCATCAAAGCTGGCGCACAGTACATAAGTGAGCGCAAAGAAGGTGCCTGCTGCTTTTTCATCAGCTTCTCCTTGTATTCGCTCTGCTCCTGACGAATGACGTCAAAATTTCGCCTCATTAGGATGATCTCATCCACTTTTTTGTTCAGATGCACTTGCAGATGTATGGCAAAGGATTGCAAGCGTTCCTTCTGCAGTTGTTTCCTTTCCTCCAATGCCCCCTCAAAGCTTTGATCCGTGTAGCCTGTACTCGCACTGTCGCTGCTATTAGCGAGCAATGCGTATAGCGCATTGAAAGTCTTGGGCGTCAAGCACTCGGGCATGGAGCTATGACGTTGAATGTCCGCAATGCGACGCTGTTGATCCTGTGCCTGGATGTCGGCTATATATTTACCCACCTTGCTGGTGACATGCCGGAAGCGTCGCTTCGTATACACCGAATGAATATCCTGATAGGACACAGCCTTACTGATGCGCGCGTGGCCCAATTGGGAATGCATCTGGCCGGAATTCTGGCAATTGGCATTGAGACCTCCGGCGTTTACAAGCTCATCATCGTCGTCGTGTTCCTCTTCCAGGCTCACTGGATCACTTACACAAGTCTTCACACTTTTATTGGCCACATCCTCTTCAGAGCAATCGCTATTTAAAAATGGCGACGCATTCCGTTCGAAAGCCTCCGGCTGATGATGTTCACTGAATTGATGCTGAAAGCGGCGAGCTGGATGCGGGCTGAGCTGATCAATTAGCTCAATAGTGGGGAAACTCTGATCCTGCAGCAGACTCATTACAAAATATGGGACATTCACAAATTTGGAAAAAAATAAGACAACTCAGACGTCACGCAAAGTTCGAGAGAATTCGGCCATGTGGGAATAGTTCCGTTATATTCCAGTTTGCAAATATCGACTATACGTAGTGCAACAACCACTTCAAATGTGTTCTCTCTACTCTTTGCGAGAGAATCAAATTAATACCAAAAATATCAATTTTATACTCTTTATTTTGTAGTTTCAAATTGATACTTTTGCGTATCAAATAAGTATTTTAAGGATCAAATTGATACTCAAAACCCACAATTTTAATTTGATGCTCTTTATACAAATTAATACACAAATTATAAATTTGATACTCAAAATTTCACTTTGATACTCTTTATTTTGTAGTTTCAAATTGATACTTTTGCGTTTCAAATAAGTATTTTAAGGATCGAATTGATATCCAAAAACAACAATTTTACTGTGATACTCATTATTTTGTTGTTTCAAATTGATTCTTTTGCGTATCAAATATGTAAGTATTTTAAGGATCAAATTGATACTCAAAACCCACAATTTTAATTTGATACTTTTTATACAAATTAATACACAAATTATAAATTTGATACTCAAAATTTCACTTTGATAGTCTTTATTTTGTAGTTTCAAATTGATACTTTTGCGTATCAAATAAGTATTTTAAGGATCGAATTGATACCCGAAAACCACAATTTTACTTTGATATTCTTTATTTTGTAGTTTCAAATTGATACTTTTGCGTATCAAAAGAGTATTTAAGCATCAAATTAATACCCAAAATATAAATTTGATACTCTTCATTTTGTAGTTTCAAATTGATTCTTTTGCGTATCAAATAAGTAGTTTAAGGATCAAATTAATACCCAAAATTTCACTTTGATACTCTTTATTTTGTAGTTTCAAATTAATTCAAATATTTAAGCATCAAATTAATACCCAAAATGTAAATTTGATACTCTTTATGTAGTTTCAAATTGATACTTTTGCGTTTCAAATAAGTATTAAAGCATCAAATTAATACCCAAAATATAAATTTGATACTCTTCATTTTGTAGTTTCAAATTGATACTTTTGCATATTAAATAAGTATTTTAAGGCTCAATTTGATACCCAAAATATCATGTTGTTGGCTGTGAATGATTTTGTGTGCCACAAGCACACACACACAAACGAAAATCGGGTTTCTCTTTCTATTTCTTGTGGTTCCTTGCTAATTCACAAATTTTTTGTACATTTGTTTTGGTGTCTACGCAGCCGTAAGCTGATTTTGGGTACATCTGGTTTAGCATATTAAAGACATAAGACATAAAATGATTCTACAGACAGCCAGACACTGTGGTAAAACTTTCAGGTTTGGCTTAGTTTTTCCGGCTGAAAGCGAAAGCTTTATTTAGGTGGCTTTCTTTGGCTCCCATGGTGCGTATTAGAGAGCACACACACACACGTGTGTTTATTTTTGCATTTCGTTCGCCGACGCGTCGTTTTGCCATTTCCACCATTTCCCCTCTCGCATTAGCAACTGGTTTTAGGCTCCGGGCATCAGCCCCGGGGAAAGGGGCTGGGCCAAAATGAAATACGTATTTCCTTGGCACACATTTGCGTTTTACCCAATTGCCTTTGTGCACACACACACCCAACCCCAACCCCAACCCCAATCCACACCCACACCACAGTAAAGTCAATTGCATTTGCCAGCACTTCTCGTGTTGTTTGAGTTTTTATTTAAAATTTCTGTCCGTTTCTTTACACACATTTTTGCAGCTGCTTACAATACACATGCACTTACTATATGCCTGGCTATATTTATATATTTATATATATTATATATATTTTTATGGTTATAATTAAAGGATATGACTTTTATTTGCAAAATGCCCGAGGGGCCAATTTGCTTTTTGCTTCTAACTAACCAACCAACAATACGGGCAGCGCCGGTTCCTGTTCCATTTTCAGTTTTTCATTTGGTTTTTCTTGTTTTTTACATAATACAGAAATATTGAAATACTGAGATACTAAAATATTGAAATACCTGTAATTAGCTGTTGATTATAGTTTAAGTAGAGCGACAAACTTGAGTATTACTGAGAGAACAAAATTTAGTAGCAAGATTAACAATTCGTTAGCTTATTTGAAACTCAAATTGGGGGGAAACTTTCCTCTTTTTTTTTTTTGATACCTCTCACTAAGTTAATCTAAATATCACTCGGTTTTGTTTTTCTTTTTTTGGGTTTACGGTTGAATTTGGAATTTGCTAAGCACAAATGTACAATTGCTTCTTCTTCGTCTTAGACACTATCCTGGGACAAGCTACACTTCCTCATAGCTGAGACACTTGGGCAGCGGTCCGGACCATTTGCCGTCCGGCTGACATTTGGGCCGGTCTGGCGGACCCGTGCTGTGATGATTCTCGTTGGTCTGCACAAAACCGGGACGACACTGCACGCTCAGATAGTCGCCCGCATCGTAATTGAATTTGAGGGGCGCAATTAGGCCGTTGGGCGGATCGCCAGGATAGGGACACTGTGATTTGCCTGCATGAGAGCATGGGTTATGATGGGTTGGATGGTGGTGGATGTTGATGGTTTGGTGATCGGTGATCGGTATCGGTTGTTTGTTACAGCGGAAATACAACACAAGAGTCATTAATTCATTTGGAGCGAGAGTGGACGGCCCACTTTTTGGTCTCTCTCTCTCGCTAGCTGCCTAGTTGTGTGTCTACTTACAAAATGGTGGCGAGTGTGACCAGAATCCGTTCTCCGTGCAAATGATGCTCGACTCGCCGACCAGGGTGTGACCATCGTTGCAGCTGAATGTGACCAGCGCCCCGACAGTGAGTCGACGCTGGCTCAAGCTGGTGCCACCGATACGTCCATTGAGCGGCTGCACTGGCATGACGCACTGTATGACTGTATTGGTGGGAAGGAGGGGAACAATTGAACAAACAAGAGTCAAATTAACAAACAATTCAGAAAGAATCAAACAATCAACCATTTCCATTTCTTCTTTCAAACAGGTTTCTTAGGCTTAGGTTGTTTGGCAAGTTCCAATTTCAATTTCAGTACACCCAAGCTAGAAAACGGTAAACTCCAAAACAAAACCGCCAACCGGCTAGCTTCTAAAAACCCACTCACCTTTGCAACGCGGGACGGGGCCACTCCAGACGCCCGTCGGCTCACAGTCCAGCTGCGCCGGTCCGGTCAACTTGAAACCCCACTGGCATTTAAACACCGCTCGCCCCCATGCCGATGTATTTAGTTCAATTAGACTGAGATGCGGATCGTCCACCAGCAGGCGGGGACACTGCATTGCATGGCATGTTGGCGTGGGCGATGACCAATTGCCGGATGCCAGACAGGTTGCATTCCAAGCGCCATCCAACCGAAAGCCCTCGGGACAATCATAATGTGCACGCTGCCCCAACTTGTTGCCCTCGAGGCGCAGGGTAAGCGGCGGCAGCGGTTCTGGTAGCTGCGGGCAGGTGGAAGTGGCCACCACAACGGCAATGCTGTTGGTTAAACCGCGCGGTGAGGTGCAGGTGAAGGTACCAGAATCGTTGTTCTCAATGTTCTTAATGCTCAGGCGATAGCGTACGGCCTTCTCCTCCTGGGCGGGTGACCAGCCTGCATGGATGTAACTAGGGTATTCCCATGTTCCATATGATAGTTGGTACTAGGACTTACCCGTTGTATACTGCATGTACCAGCTGGTCCAGCTCCATTCGGGTGTGCCACGTACCCGTGGATACATGCAGTCCATAAGGACAGTGCTATGCGGTGGTACAGCCATCACACCGGAAGGTTCAAACGAATGCGAGCCATTGAGGATCTTGATGCGTATGGAGGGAGCACTGTCCTCCGAGTAGTTGGTTAGGACAGTGGTGGGCACACAGCTGGGCATGCGTGGGGCCCACAGGCCATTGGAGCAAAGGACACGCGACTCGCCCAGCAGCTTATAGATGCCCAGTTCCTGGCAACGAGCCTGCAAGGAATGGCCATGCGGCAGATCCCAGCCCACATTCTACAGAAGAGGGAGGAAGCAGAAATGAAAAGAAAGAGAGAGAGAGAGAGAGAGAGAGAGGAGTGTGTGTGTGAAAAGTAGAAGAGAGAGAAAAGTAACAGTTAAAGACTTCTTTAAGTAGCTCTCATTAGTTAGAGTTAATCTGCGCGGGCGACTCATTCTCCAGTGTGTCAGAGTGTGTGTCACAGTGTGTGTGTGTGTGTGTTGGTTCTAGCCTAAGCCGTGCAAGGACCCACTACTTGGACCCGCTACTCGCTGTGTGTGTGTGTATGTTCCGTCTGTGTGTGTGTGTGTGTGCAGCTACAACAACAATCAACAACGCAGACTCCTGGTGGTCAGTGGTCACTCACAATTTCTGTATTTGAGAGTAGTGTCGATTTGGATAAACGCGTTTTGCGCCAGCCGCGATTCGGTGGTATCGGAGTCTGCAAAAAAAAAAAGGAATCAAACTGTACCAAAAACAAAAACAAAACACAGATTCTTCTCCTGCACAGCATCGGCATGCAGTTGATAGGATGACGCTGGACAAACAAGATTTTGGTGCGGCTGATATGAGGATAGAGACAGAGAGAAAGACAGAGAGAGAGAGACAGAGAGAGAGAGAGAAAAATAGAAAACGAGACACTTCCCCCAATCCCTGCAAACATTTTGGCCAATTAGACTGTGGAGCAAATGCTTTAGAACAGCGGTGGGCACGCCCTTGCGACGAAATTACCTCGCTTTGAAGTGTGTTACAAAAGCCATAACTTTTGCTTCTGCAGTTTTTGTTGTTGCTCTGCTCCCAAACTCACACTTTGTGCCCTAACTTTGTGGGCTAATTTACGATAACAACTTTCAAGGGTCCATTACACTAGTCAACATAACATTACACTTATTCTGTGAATTTTTTAGAATTTCAACTTTCATAACTTTCATAAACAGCTTAAAAATGGTCTTGAAATTATTTTATACCTGGGTCTAATACCGAAATCGGAACCGTTAACCGAAATAAACCGTTTCAACATACATACACTAAGAAAAAACTAGAATGAATAATTTGAGAACGAACGCTCTTGAAAAAAAAAATTAGTCGTTTTTAAATTTTAAAAAGTTTTGCTCTTGTAATCGAGGTTTTTTATAGGCAAGGGGAGTGGGGGCAACTTAACTTTGAGAGAATAGCGTTGGAAAGAGAGCTTATGCGCAGTTTGTCGTTGAGAGAATAGCGTTGGACTCGCTCACGCAGAGAGAGAGAGAGAGAGAGAGCGCATGCGACGTTTCTCGTTGTCCGATGCGTACGAAAGTCAACCGCGACAGACTGAACAAGATAGCTTGAACAAGACTCACTGAACAAAAATGAACAATTGAAGAAGAACAGGTCCACTTGTTCACTTTAAAGAACAACTCAATTTTGTTTACCCACTCATGAACAACCCAACACTAGTGCAGGCCCCACTAACGCTCTCGAAAGTGATTTGTAGAACACATGGGGTTATAAATTTCTGTTTCTTATTTGGTGAAGATTCGTTTCAAAAAATTCATATCTGAATGCGGTGTTTGACGAGTTCGAGAAGGAAAATAAAGCAAGGGTCAAGCTATGATATTGCAAAACTGAGGTCCAAAATGTATGTACACTGAAGGTAGGAGGCTCCTACTAGGAGCTACCTTCTATTTTCAAAGATTAGGCTCTTTTCGAAGCCATGGAAGAGGTCTTTTTAAAGGATAACATTAATGAGCATGTCATTATTCAAATTCAACGAAAATAGAGGGGAAAACGATTTAACAATCTAAACAGCTATAAACCAAGGTTCGAACCTAATCCTCAGGCTCGACAAGGTTAGAAACCGGTCCACGGACTGAACCCTAGACTTTCAGGTCTATTCTCAATTTCACTTCGGTTTTCGTATAAACTTTTAAACGTTGAACTCTATGTTAATCTACTTCTACTCTTTATCTACTCTACACATAAAACAGTTTGTCCTGACTGACTGACTGACTGATTCACTGATTGGCAATCAACGCAGAGCGCAAAGGGTAAGAGATAGAAGGCTGAAATTTAGACAGGAGTTTCCATTAGTGGTGAAAGTGCGTACTAAGACGGGGTTTTGGAAAATTCCAACCGGAAACTTGATATTTGGTTTGTAAGCACAGAACGTGATATAATTCGACACGTGTTTTCCCGATTTTGGAAAATCCGCTCACGAAGAACATGGCCGGAAAATTCTGCATGCAAAGACACTATTTTTCATCCGATTGGCTTGAAACTCGGTTTGTAATGATAGGATACGAAATAATTTGAAATGTGATTTTCCAATGTCGGAAAATCCGACCCCAGGTGTGAAAATTCCCGGAATATTCCGTAGGCAAATAATAATTTGTCATCCGATTGGCTTGAAACTCGGTTTGTAACGATGGAATACGGAATAATTCGAAATGTGATTTTCCAATGTCGGAATATCCACCCCCAGTCGTGAAAACTCCCGAAAAATTCTGCATGCAAAAACAATTTTCATCCGATTGGCTTAAAACTCGGTTTGTACGGATAGAATACGAAATAAAGTGAATTGGGGCGGAACCGGTAACTGTAACGACAACGACAACGACAACGACAACGACGACAACGATAACGATAACGATAACGATAACGATAACGATAACGATAACGATAACGATAACGATAACGATAACGATAACGATAACGATAACGATAACGATAACGATAACGATAACGATATTGATAACGATAACGATAACGATAACGATAACGATAACGATAACGATAACGATAACGATAACGATAACGATAACGATAACGATAACGATAACGATAACGATAACGATAACGATAACGATAACGATAACGATAACGATAACGATAACGATAACGATAACGATAACGATAACGATAACGATAACGATAACGATAACGATAACGATAACGATAACGATATTGATAACGATAACGATAACGATAACGATAACGATAACGATAACGATAACGATAACGATAACGATAACGATAACGATAACGATAACGATAACGATAACGATAACGATAACGATAACGATAACGATAACGATAACGATAACGATAACGATAACGATAACGATAACGATAACGATAACGATAACGATAACGATAACGATAACGATAACGATATCGATATCGATATCGATAACGATAACGATAACGATAACGATAACGATAACGATAGCGATCACTATACTGATGGAGACTCAGCGAAGCGCCAAGGGTTATATGCTAGTAAGGTTATATAGGTATGGAAGGTGACACTCATATCTATGGTTACTAGATCCGGTTTAAGTAAAATCGGAATTTGCTTGAGGCTTAATGCCAAGTGGATTCAGTTCGTAGAAAAAGAAAGCCCTGATCTAGTAATCACACAGATTTCCTTGCCTTCCTTCCTTTCTTTGTAAAATCGACAATTTGAACCTTTATACAGAAACCGAAGTAGAATAGAGAACAGACCTGTTTATAATGTGTTCAAAACTCCGAACCGAACCTTCTTGGTTAGAGTCTCAAATTTGATAAATTTTATGCCCATATCCCAAAAGTATCGAAAAAGTGTCTCAGTGCTGGCCAAAGAAAGGGTGAAGCAGGATAACCACTGACACTCGCTTCTGATCCCAATAGCATATCAGGGTCACACTTTGGCTACTTCTATCGAACTGCGTAGAATTGCTAATGTTTGCAGGGTCTATTTAGAGCCTAATCGTAGGATTTTGCTGTATGTATGTGCTGTGGTAGGCGTGTGTGTGTGCAGCAGCTTCATGTTATGTGGGTATGTTGTGCTGAATGCGTGGCACGGCAGCCGGGGAATCGGATGTGTTGTCAGCCACTTACCACTGAGATGTTGCGATAGCTGAGCAGCAGATGGGTGGGTATGCGATTCACATGGCAGCTCTTGTACAAAGGTTGAAATTTGACGTTTCCATTGTCATCTAAAGAGAGCGGAAGAGAAGGGGGGAAAGCGGGTGCAGGAGCCGGCGGGTGAGCCAGGCATTAACTGGGTGCCAAAATGAAACAACTCTTGTGGTTGTTGTTGTTTATTTTTGTTGTGGGCTGATTGTGTTTGTGTGTTTTTATAGGTATTATTGCAACTGTAATAATGACTATGACTTGGCTGCTATTGTTTGGTTTTGGTGCGACTTAAGTGTAAGTGTAAATGTATCTGTGTGTGTGTCTCCAGGGTTGGTGCTGGGTGGTGCTGATGTTGGTGGTGTCTGCTGATGCTGCTGCTGCTGCTCACTTACCCTCCTCATTGGTGGCGCACAACGGCCCCACCCACTTGCCCTTGACACAGCGTATCTTGCACAGCCGCCGTCCACCCATGGGTCCAATTTCACCGGGAAACCGAATTTCGGACACCTCCGTAAACTGTTGCAGTATGTCCACCTCCTCCTCCTCCTCGTCATCCTCATCGAATTCGGTGTCATCGGGATGTACGGGTGAGTAGCCAGCCTCCTCGTCATAGATGCCTAAAGATTTTTGGTTTTTTGTTTTTGGATTTGGAAGAAATCGGAACAGAAGGTGTCGGGCGTTATGAAATGGACAATGTACAATGCCAAGAAAGGGGGTAGATAGGGGTTGAGAGAGGCGGGATTTTCAAAAGAGCAAGCATATAATGAGCTGTCAAGCGGTATGTGCGAATGAATGAAAGGTTGGGCCCCAAGATGTGCCACAAGTGCTGATTCAACTTAAGGTTTTAAGTAGGAGCGAAGTGGCCACTTAACGGGCTACAGCTTCATTTCCCCGTCATGACAAAAAAAAAAAAAAGAGAAGTGAAAAGGCAAAGATAACATGAAAGATAATATTATGCCAGAGCTGGAGAGCTGGCTAATAGAAAAACCCAAAGCTGACGCTGACACGGACACAGCACAAAAGCGGCGCAGAGTCAAAGTAAACAAAGGCCGCATAAAAAGAAAAGATTCCGTGACAAAGGCGGTCAGCGGAGAGCTAGTTGGTTGGTTGGTAGGACGACCAACTAACCACGACAAAGAAGAGCGTCAATTTTTGTGCTAGCCAAATAAAGCATAATGTCGCCAGGGGCGGACCAAGGGTGGGGGGGCCGGGGGTGAACATGAAAAGCCAAAGAGGGTACGACGATGTTGGCGAATGGGTGGGGGTGGGGGGTTGGTGGGGAAGCAGGTGTTAAGCAGATGCGAAATGCAGATGAAGATTGTGAACTGAACTGAGCTGAACTGTAAGCTTGGTGGCCATGATTGACTGCGATTAGCTTTTACGAGTATGTTTCGGTGTGTGTCCTCGACTCTCAGATCCGGTGTTTTGTTTCTGTTTCTGTTGTGTGTATGTGTGTATGTATTGGTATGTATGTGTTGGTGTAATCCAAAGATTTTCTAATGCACTGGCAAGGGTCGAAGAAAGGGCTAATGGCAAATAAAAATGCCAACCCAAATTCCCTTCCTGAACCCGCATTAAACTTTCTACTAAGTCCATTTCCTATCTCTTATCTTAAGCACTTACGTGTTTATCCGGAATTTATTATTATTGCGTACATAAGACTAACAAAAACTTAAAACATTTCCCAAAAACTGCACTTTTTAGGAAGTTCAGTAAAAGAACTTCCAATCTTAAATCCCCAATCCCAATTCAAACCTTAAATTAGTGTTTTCCTGTCAACACTTTCAGCGTGTCGGCCAAAAACAGTTCTGTTACGTACACAACAAAAAGAGGGAGACACCTTCAATTCTGTTTTTTCTCAACCAAAGAGCGTTTTTATCTCATACTCTTTTGCTTATGTCTTTTACTGACCGTTTCATAGAGAGCAAAGTGTTTTTTGCCTATGTATGCATGGTTAAGAGTGCACTATAGCAAATTTTGCCATTCCCCTTTTCTAAAAGTGTTCAAAACTTAAATTTTTTTGTCATTAGTTCACAAATACATTAGTCTTCAATGTTACATAACAGAAATGATGATTTAACAGCACTCTGTTAAATGAGCAGCTGATGCTAACAGACAGTTCAATGTTAAGTGTGTGTTTTTCTAATACAGGCATGCCCAAAAGCAGCAAACGAAAGAGCACTCACAAATACTCACAAAGATAAGGACCAATACCAATAATGAAATTGCTGTTGGTCAGTTTGCTAGCGCTCGCAAACACCAATCAAAGAAGAGAACAAAACCGGTTTTTGTTCTACGCGTCGCATACACACGAAATCGTTAGCATGTGTGTCGTTTCGTATGCCTCGCGCCCTGCATGTATACGATCATTGATTTCCTATCTTCGGTGCAATTATAAAAACAAAAAGTACTCAAAGAGCATACGGCTGGGCGTCGCTGTTCTAATAAATGAATAAAAACTGAAAGTTTTGTCAAATATTTATGATGGAATCTTATCGTTGTGGTATGTACTATGTGTTATGTAGCTTTGATATGTAGAAATCAATCGTGGTGTCTTTGTAGTTGAGGAAATTTGTGATTTATCTCACAAAATAAATTTGTGAAGAAAATTCAATAAAAAAATTTGTAAAGCCCTACCAAAATTTTGTTTAGATGTGGTTAGGCCTGTGACTTTTTGCATCTTGTAGAGCCATCAATTCTGCTTCCGTTTCACTTTATCTCAATCCGCATATTTGCGCATTTTTTGCAAAATTTCATTTTTTAGGACTCAACTTAAATTTTTCAAATGCCTTCTTGCTTGCCAAGTGGAAACAAGTAAGATCGCTGTAGTCGAGTTTCCCGACTACATAATACCCTGTTCAATTGAGACACACACACTCACATAAACAAAATTCGACACCAGTGTACGCACAGAGACGTACAACGTAACCGGAGGTGTTCCGCAAGGATCACTGTGGAACGTGATGTACGATGGCATCCTGCGACTATCTCTTCGCCACAGAGTGCAACTCGTTGGATTTGCGGATGACATTGCTATGGTGGTAGTGGCTAAACACCTCAAACAGGCAGAATCACTGTGCGACAAAGCAATCAAGCAGATAGAGGCGTCGCTTTATTTAGTAGGCTTGGAATAGCGCCCCACAAGACAGAAGCTGACTTAATTAGCAACCGGAAAAAGGTGGAGACAGAGTAACAGAGCACTCTCTAGGATGATGCTAAATACCCGAGGCCGAAGCATACTGCTCAACAACGTTACGAGGTCGACCATGTTGTAAGCTGCTCCAGTCCGGCTGGGGGCACTGCAAGTAAAAAGCTACAGTCGTGGTCTGGAGGCAACACATCGGCTGGGAGCAATCCGCATATGCTGTGCATTCCGCACAGTGTCAGATGACGCCGCGCTAGTCATTGCAGGTGTGCCGCCCTTGGATGAACTAGCCTCAGTGAATACGAAGGTGTTTAACGAGGTTCACGGCAGGAACCTTTCACCAATCCACAAAAAGAAAGCTTGCTCAGGTGGCAAAGCCGGGGTTAAACCAAAGTCTTTCAGACTCTACTGAAAGATATTTAAAAGACAGAAAGCAGAATGTTTTGTTCAAATCTGGAGTTAAAGTGGCGGAAATGTAACCGAAGTATGCAACTCTTCGAACGTAGACATTCTGACTGGCTTAAGCAAAAATCAATTCATAACCATTAAGTTGGTCGTTCCCGAATGCCATTTACGCTTAAGGGTATTAGAGGTCGGAGGAAACAAGCTGCAGATCTATTAAAATCTGAGGGAGATAACGTGCGTTTATTGTTACAAGCAGCAAGCACAGCTAAGTTGCTTTCTAAAAGTCCGGAAAAGGCAAAATTGATCCAAAACATAATGTCACACCCAATCAAGAACCCTTTGCGGTCTTCCTCTAATTTTGGATCAGGGCCTTACAAATGACCATTATTGTGCAATTAGAGAGGACTGTAAGATCAAAAATAGCGATATATATCCGATTTATAAGGAAGTGACTGAAAGTAAAAGCCATTGCAGACCATCAGGCATCGTTAATTCTGATGCGAAAGCAAAAGTCAGTCTTCAAAACCTTCCAGACCACACTGCTGCTTGCAAGACGAGGTTTTATTACATGTAATGAATGCTCAGGGCACAAATTTCTTAACTGCAGATTTATTCCTAAGATACGGCTTTGATGGCAGCACTTGTCAAGCAAACTACAATCGGGCAAATTCCGACCCAAAAGACACGGATGCAGATTCACGAAGTGAAGTTCTACCACGCCCACCTTTTCCCAAATATATCCCAACGGTATGGTATAACTTGAAGCAACAAAACTAGACCACAAAATGTTTCTTAGTTTTTATGTTATTAATTAATGCCTGAAATTTGGGAAAATTTCCTATAGTGGAGTGGTGCGCCTGTGTATGTGTCTCAATCAACGATCTTTGTATATATGTGGAGTATGTGGAAATTTCGTATTATTATTAACCTATCAAATGAAATGCTGAACATATTAATTTAAGTTTTCGCAGACACTTATTGTGTTCTGCTCATTTAAAGACAGTTTTTTCATGAGCGCTTAGCGAAGAAATCCACTTGCAGCCTAATAGCATTTGCCTGTCTTATTCTAACTTTGGTCTTCTCTTGCATTTAAAAGATAGCACTTAGGTAAGGTCCTCTAGGTAGTCCTCTATACTGATTGTGTGAAACAGCATCAACTTAAGTAGACCTGGAATCTCTAGCTTTTTTGTTTCCGTGGGGTTAAATAAGAAAGGTAGACCAAATAACCTAAGTCTACTTTCACTCAATGAGAGACAATGACACAGAAGTTGTTCATATCTGTAACTTCTACAGAAATTAAATGTATGACGTCTGCCAACAAGACAGTGGCCCGTCAGGGTTTCTACCAGAAGCGATTGGTGTTCCAGTACGTTAGTATGTTTTAGGTCTAGGCTTTTTTGTGAAGGCATCCTCAATGTGATCTTCTCTAAAAGCAGCTCGGTGGTTGTACCTAGTCTGGCCATTTTGTCTGGAGACTCATTTCCTTCTTTGTTGCGTTGGTGAATACTGAAGTGACGACCTATATGGTTCAGGGATAGGCGACATTCAGTAAGCGTTTTAGCATTATTAGTGTATGAGTTAAGTGCAGAGTGCGGCTCGTCACTATTTACTGTGCATACACAAGTACACAGCGGCAGCGGAGTCACACACCGGAGCATACAATCAACTGAAAATGTGTATTTCCCATAGAGCTCGCAAAAAACTGTAAACACGTCAACACTTTTAGCGTGTCTGCAAAAAACAATTCTGTTACGGACAGCACGAAAAGAGGTACTGAAAATACGCCTACAATGCTGTTTGTGCTCAACCAAAGACCGCTTTTTTTCGATTCTCTTTGACTAACCGTTTTGTGGAGAGCAAAATTTTCAAAGTGTCTTTTGCGTATGTAAGCGTGGTTGTGAGTGGGGCGCCTGTCAACACCTTAAATAACTTAAAACTCTTGAGGAATCGATTACAGATTTGCAAATTTACATGTAAAATTGTCTGAAAGTAACCGTTTTACGTGTAAAACACCGTCAGGGCACTAAACCGAACCGGTTCAACATTTGCGAAAGGATGCCAGTTCGGTTTATCAGCCGGAAATGGTGGTTCGGTTCAGTTTAGAACCGGTTGGCATCACTGCTTTATACTCATCTTCGTGATAATTTCTGACCACACCCGGTTTTGGGTAGATGTAGGGGCCTACCGTCTCATAAATCTTCTTTGGAACTAAAAGCAGGACTTCCTTTTGAAGCTTCTAGGCTATGAATTCAAAGCTGGTCTCCCTTTTCAGGCATGTATTTTAGTACTCAACTCAAATTTATAGCAAGCAATGCGTTAAATCTCTTCACGGTTCGGCCAAGCAAATGCTTCGACATCTACTTTAAAACCGCTTCCTAAACGATATCAAAACGTTAACCAAAAACTAAATGAAAATTATTTGACTAAATCGGACCATTATACCATTTTCGCCTCATCCCCCCAACATTCCCCACCCACCTGCCAGTGCATTTCCCGCTTCGACCAAGCCGAAGCCAACCGGAATGTATTCCCCCGTCATTTCCATTTTGGGCATGCATTGAGCACAACACAGACGGACAGACAGACAACGAGACAGCGACAGAGGCGGCAATTCATTATAAGCATGGGCACTGTGGCATTGCCAGTGTCTGGCCGCTATGTAAGCGCTGCACTCACCCTTATCCTTGCGGCTGGTGGTCTTGGAGCTTGAATCGCCACCACCTTTCGGACGGCTCAGTGCACCCGTGGTCTTGCCCGACTTGCGCTTTACACGTTGCAGGGCCACTGCTGCACTGCTCGACTGATTTAGATGCTGATCCTCCTCCGCCTCCAGTTGGAGCTGGCCAAGATCGCCCTTGGCCTCGCGACGCCAACGCGGTTGGATGTCACGCTGGTCGAGCTCTGCATCGTGACTATCACCGCGTCGGCGATGGTGTTCGGGTGTCTCTGTCTCTGTCTGAGACTCGGACTCTGCCTTCTTGGGCTTCCTTTTCAGCTGCAGCTGGTTGCACTTCTCCGCGCTGCCGCCCTGGGCCAGGCATTTGTTCCGCCGCGCCTTAAGCTTCAATTTGTGCAGCTTGGCACGCAGCTCCCGGTTGGGCTCACGACTCTTCAGTATATCCGCAATGTGCACATAGTAGACATCCCCCTCGGCGGCCAGCTTGCTACCTGCCCAGCGATCCGAGTCGGATGAGGCCTCCGCATCGTGCAGTATGGCATGCCGCTTGTAGCGACTGCCCCGACTACGTGCCGATTGGCCATTGTCATTCTCAATGCGACGCCTGCGTCCGGAACCCGAGCGACGTTTCTTGCTCTGCTTGCGATTCGTATTCAGACGCTTGTAGGCTGCCTCCGCATCGCTGCCATGCAACTCATCGTCCTCATCGAGGTCATCGTCGGCGTCGGCCACCAGACTGGCCGCAGCATCTCCCGCATGCAGTTCATCCTCGCCCAAATCTAGGGAATACGGATTCACAATGGCTGCATGATTCTCGCTGGGATGACGGGCCACCACCGTATCGACAAATTCCACATCGGCGGTGGTAAAGTCCTCTGGCAAATAGACCTGGGTGGTCTCAAATTTGGCATATGGCTGTTCCGTGGTCATATCCGGTTTCACAATGGTGAAACGGACATCCGGTGCCCGGCAGCCGGGCGAAGCATCTGCGGGAAAAGGAAGACAAAATGCCAAAATGTAATATTGAACAACTTTTGCCATAAATATTTCATATGCGATCTAATTTAATAACTTGGCTTGCCAACTTCAAGAGACTTTGAAGTGCAATCGAAATTGCAAAATTTCCAATATGCATAAGCACACACACACACACAAACACACACACAAGCACACACTTGGAGCCAAGTTTCCAGTTGAGTTGATGCCAACATTTTCCATATGAAACGCGTCGACAGTTTTCACTTATTTTTTTCAAGACTAAATTAAAGTTTCTCCAATTCTTCTTCATTTTTATTTCGCCATAAAGTAGTAAAGTAGGTCGAATGCTGTAAAGTAGCCAAATTGCATTTGGACCCTCCTCTTAACTGATGCAATTCCATTGCCAATTAGTTGATGTAAATTGCAAAAGCAACAAGACACACAAGACACACAGAAAAAGACACAGAGAAAGATTGGATGCGATTGGAGAGAAAACTAAAACATATTGAACATTTGGTTAATAAAGTCAACGAAGTGACTCCTAGCGAAACAGTTCCCTTGAATCTGTAACTACAATGAATCGATTAAGTCTAAAGAAGAAAAATGAACAATTAGACCTATTCTAGAGTATGGATCATGTGTCTGGTCTTCACACGGCGCACGGCTAACAAGAAATTACGTCCCGATTACTTTAAATCAGAGATGGGCGCGTCGCGACGTTCCAATGCACACGAGGCAGCGTGTGCATAGGACCTCTGTAGCGGCCGACTGCACAAAATCACACATACGCTATAAGCATTGAAAGCTATTTATAGAACACGAATGCGGCGCACGCAAATTGTGCTTGTATGCGTGTGAAAAGTGTGACGATATGTGTGCATGCCCATCTCTGCTTTAAATCATTGCCTCACAAACTATGCTCATCATGAACCCCTTCGTAACCTCTGTCTTAGTTACACCAAGTACTACCATCTGTTTTCTGTCAACTCCCCATATACATACGTTCGACAAATTATACGACGTCTATATCCCAAGCCGACACGATTGGGACAACCTTCCCCATAGCACAGCTGACGCTATTAACATCTATACTGATGTTTCTAAGCTCGTCAAAAAAGTAGGAGGGGGCGTTTTCTCTCCCAACCTAGATTTGAACTTATCGTTCCGCCTTCCTGATCACTGTAGTGTATACCAAGTGGTGGTGGTAGCCATCCAGGAAGCTGCCACCTGCCTTAGCACACTCGCGGTCAAAGAAGGAAACGTATTTATATACTCAGATGGTCAAGCCGCACTTAAGGCACTCGACTCACATACCAACAATGCTAAAACGCTTACGGAATGTCGCTTATCTTTGAATGAGATCGCACGACATTTCAGTATACACCTTATATGGTTGCCTGGACATCGCAACATAGAAGAAAATGAGTCTGCGGACAAACTGCCCAGATCTTGAGCAAAGATGTGACAACCCGAGAGTGTTGACGATTGAATAGATCGATATTTTAGTGTTAAGGTATTTTAAGAAATGGAATGGAAGTTAAAAAACAGATAGACAGTATTGACAAAGCGTTTAGAGGCAAAAAAAAGATTGTAAATAGTTAACCGTGTGTAATTAGAAAACCGTGTAAATAATGTATAAATAGAAAACCCTCTTTAACAGCTATTTAGCTGCTAAATTTAGCAGTTTTGAAAATGCAAACGCTATTCAATTTATGATAATGCTATTCGGGGGGTATACCTAAGTTTATAAAGTCCGATCTTGCCAAATTTTTATCAATTTTATCTTCTATATGACTTGTAGTGTCTTCAGAACAACATTTTTGCTAGCCACGACAGTGTGGACCTTGGTTTTTGTGTGTATTCATGCAAAAACACACTTCGGCTGGCGCAACCTTGTTTTTTTTTGTACCCACCACCCCCTTTCCCTTTTTCTTTCACATCTCTTTAGGTTGCTGTGTTTCCTTAGTTGTCATTTAACTGCTTCATGTAATTTTTTTTTTTTTTACATCGACACACTTTCGGTTGAGCTTAAGTGCATAATTCATTCCCCAGAATAGGTACCACCATCGAGCTCCTTTCAGAGAAGTGCACGATAGGAATACCTATGGCGACATATAAGCTTCACGCAAAAGCTGAAACACTTCGTCTCGCTACGAATCGGTGGAAAAACCTTTCCTCCTGGGCAGTAGCGAGGCTTACATAGCCAACATTCGACCAAAAACGTACTAACACACTTTTACGTCACAGAAGAGACCACATATCACTTCTGGTAGGGACCCTAACGGGTCACTGTTTTATTGGCAGACACGCAGCACGTCTAGCCGTCACTCACCATGACTTCTGCAGAAGTTGCGGATACGAAGAAGAGAAGGAATCGGTACAATACCTTCTCTGCCGTTGCCACGCCTTGTGTAGAAGGAGACTCTCTGCTATTTCCGCAAGCTTGTCTTTGCAAGCGCGTAGTTCTAGTTGTATTCGTCGCATCGGTTCACGCTAGAGCTTTTTGGAAAGCTCTTTTCACGCGCTAACACGTGTTTGATTTATTGTTGTTTGTTTTTAGTCGTTCGTGAGTTATAGCGTCGCAAACATGGAGCAAAATAAAGAGAAAATACGGCATATTTTACAGTACTACTACGATAAAGGCAAAAATGCATCTCATGCTGCCAATAAAATTTGTGCAGTTTATGGACCCGATACAGTTTCCATTTCCACCGCACAACGATGGTTTCAACGTTTTCGTTCTGGTGCAGAGGTGATCGAAGATGCGCCACGGTCCGGAAGGCCTGTCGTCGAAAATTGCGATAAAATCGCTGAATTGATCGAAAGAGACCGGCATAGTAGCAGCCGTAGCATCGGCCAAGAGCTGGGCATGAGTCATCAAACCGTTATAAACCATTTGAAGAAGCTTGGATTCAAAAAGAAGCTCGATGTATGGGTGCCACACGACTTGACGCAAAAAAACATTTTTGCCCGTATGGATGCATGCGAATCGCTTCTGAATCGCAACAAAATCGACCCGTTTTTGAAGCGGATGGTGACTGGCGATGAAAAGTGGGTCACTTATCGACAACGTGAAGCTGCAACACGGTCGTGGTCGAAAAGTCGGTGCAAGCTGCCCAGACGGTGGCCAATGCCTCGGATTGACGGCCATGGTCAAGGTTCTTCTGTGTGTTTGGTGGGATTGGCAGGGAATCATCCACTATGAGCTGCTCCCCTATGGCCTTAAACAAAATTATGAGACCTGTTCATTAATTTGGCGATGGCTCGTAAAGATTTGCCTTCTTTTCTCAGACTAAGAACCAATCGATCTTTTTCTTTAGTACAATGAGAATTTCGACCCATTTTTTCTGAAAAAAATAATTATTTAATTCTCTGTATTGACAGGAGCTATACTTAATTTACCTTTAGTTACCAAAAGATCACTGATTACAAAATTATTCACTTGATACTTGTGTGAAACGGAGACTGTACCTATTATTATGATCAGGCGAAATGTGTGGTGGACTCGCAATTTATAGAAAAGCTTTGATATACGGGGCAGCCCCTCTTTCAACCCCTTGTCACAGTGTGGCCAGACATTGACAACAACAAAAAACCAAAAATTAAAAAGCTGTCAACACTAAAAGTACGAAAAAACCATCTATAATTAAAAAATTTCGGTGTGTACCTATTAATATGATCAGGTGTGTGTATATGGCATCGCAATGGGCTCAATGTGGCTTAAGTGGGTGAGCGACTTGTCGCTCTCAGCCATCGCAACCTAACCTAACCTAATCGTAATTCTTAATTGTTCACTAAAAAGTTTGACTGAAAAGTTAAAGTCGGCTCTAACCGACTTCGATATACACGTTACTCAGGGGAAGAATGTTTAGTAGCCTTTCTGTGTTCCTGCGGGGGACATTCGAATAGTATGCAGCACTTTTTTAACTCGGCTATTTATTATCCGATCTTTTTGAACATTTTAGATTTCGATCCTTTAATCCGGATCTGATCTAGCTTTAGCTTAGCTCTAGTTTGTGCAAAAGTATGTAACAGCCAGAAGGAATCATCTCCGACCTTATAAAGTATATATATTCTTGATCATCAGCAGATTTGTTTATCAAACCAGCAATTTCTAACCGGCTCGCGGTCATTAGTTTGCATACAACTGTAAAAACAGGACACAAACAACATTACAATGGACCCTGCTGTTCTGAAGACCACTTTCGAACTTGTTCTCAGTTTCTTTTTGCTCTTTCGCTCTGACAGTGAAAATCCGTACTGACTTTAATCTCGTGTCAGGATCATTTGATTTTCAAGTAGTTTCACTTACTTGAAGATTTGGTAAGTCTGGCAGGCTTGCCCATCTTTTTATACATGCCTCGAGAAGCGTACCATGATTTTACAACTCAACTTGCACTTGAGAGAGTTTCTTATCAGCTGAACGCACCTAGATCGGTAGCCGGCAACATTTTTAGCATATGTACAACACACACAACAAGTACAATCTTATCAAATTACTCAGTTGTGACTTGCATATTTCTATTTCTAGCGATAGCGCGAACCCCATAGATTTTTGGGCCACAGTAGCTCTGCGTTAACATGGGCATTTGGTTGATTGTTGCATTGGGCGTGCTAATTCATTGGCTCTATAGAGTCAACAAGGATTATTATATTCTAGCCTTCTTTTCGCGTCGAGTGCGTACAAAGGATGGGCGACCGGTGGAGAGTATAGTGCCCATTCCCAAGGGACGTACCATCTTTGGCAATGCCTTCGATTTGTATGGCAAGAATGATGGTGAGTCTCGTATATAACTGCTATAAGAAATGTAAACAGAATTAACTAATTAAAAGCTGGCGTGTTCAACCATTCCCGTCAATTGGCTAAGCAAATGGGCAAGAGTTACTTGCATTATGGCATGGGTATACCAATTTTCAATATAATTGATCCTGAAAACGCTGAGATTATATTAAACGATCAGAATTTGATAACGAAGGGATTAATCTATGATTTCCTAGAGCCAGCCTTGAAAACAGGTCTACTGACCTCTACAGGTGAGTTTGTTGAAGAAATTTTAAAGTGTGGAGTAACTAATGTTTTCTTTGGTGTAGGCAAAAAATGGCATATGCGTCGCAAGATGTTGACACCCACGTTCCATTTTAATATATTGGGTAATTTTCAAGAGATTTTCAAGTAAGTAGAAATGAGTTATTTGGATTAAATGAGACTCACTTGACTGATTTATTTTGTGTTTATAGAGCCGAAAGTCTAAAGTTTGTGCAGCCTTTTCTAGCTCAGGCAGAGAGCACCATTTCGCTAAATGAGCTTATACCCAGATTTACACTGAATAGCATTTGCGGTAAGTATTGGTTACTCAGTTTTGTTCAGTTGCTCACTAGGCTCACTTTGTTGGTGAGCAATTGAACCCAATAGTAGAAGTAGGTGAGCAACTAAAAACATAAAAAACAAGTGTTTAAGCAACTGAACCAGAGAGTTCACTTGCTCAGTTTTGTGAGAAACCTATTTTTGTTCAGTTTTTTAGATTCTCTTACTTGCTCAATTGTTCACTTCGCTACTGAAGAAGTAAAAATAAACAGAGAAACTGAACAATAGAGCGATCAAGCGAGAGAGCCATGGTGAAGAATGAACCAAAAGGAGCAATTTAACAGGAACATGTTTACAGTTTCAGTTTCTAAAGTCATTTCTGAGAATAAAGTCAGTTGCTCATCTTTGTTCAGTTGAACAATAAAGCTTAAATGAGTGAGATACTGAACCAAAAGGAGCAATTAAGCAGAAAAACGTTTATTTGTTTAGCTTCTGAAGTCATTTCTGTAAATAAAGTCAGTTGCTCATGTTTGTTCAGTTATTCACCAGGCTCACTTTGTGGATGAAATGTTTACTTGCTCTTTTTTGTTCATTTCCTCACTCACTTGTACACTTTGCTATTGAACAACTGAAGAATAATGAGCTTGTATGTGAGCCACTGAACAACAAAGCTCAAATGAGTGAGATACTGAACCAAAAAGAACAATTAAACACAAACAAGTTTACTTGTTCAGTTTCTTCAGTCATTTCTGTGAATAAAGTCAGTTGCTCATGTTTGTTCAGTTATTCGAAAGGCTCACTTTGTGGCTCAAATGTTTAGTTGCTCTGTGAATAAAGTCAGCTACCCATCTTTGTGCAGTTGCTCACTAGGCTCACTTTGTTTGCTCAAATGTTAAGTAAATCTTTTTTGTTCAGTTGCTCACTTGATTGGTTTATCTTTTTGTATATTTGCTCTATTTAATTTAGTTGTACAGTAGAAAAGTGAACAACTTAACATAAAATAGCAAATATATGAGCAATTGAGTAACTTCACATTAAAAAATATGTGAGAACATGTTCTCTTATCAAGTTTTAGTAGAAAAAGACAGTTGCTCGTCCTTGTTCAGTTGTTCACTTTGTAAAACTTTGTGGCTCAATTGCTAAGCTGCCTTTTTTGCTTCAGTTACTTACTCACTTGTGGTTTTTCTTTCAAAACGCTTAGTTGCTGATTTCGCTACGGCACAACTGAATAAAAAACAGCAAATACATGAACAACTGAACAATGAGGATCAAAAACAGCAATTAAACAAAAACGCAACTCATTTTGTTTCACTCACACATAAACAACCCCCCAACTATTGCCTCTTAATGTTTCGAGATCATTTTCAATTCCTTTTCAGAAACCGCCATGGGTATCAATTTAGATGACATGGCCGAACAGGGTGATCGTTATCGTGAAAGTTTTGAAATGATTGAGAAATGCTTTTTAAGACGTGTAAGCAATCCTATATTCTGGCATCGCAAGCCCTATGAACTGTTTGCGGCCAGCGAGTATGAGCCATTCTTTCGTGTGGTTCATGAGTTTTCCAGTGATATTATAGCCAAACGTAGAGTACTCCTGGAGCAGGCTTTGGAGGAGCGACGTGTTAACCAGTTGCCAGATGATGACATGTGAGGAGATGGCGTTAAGTTTACTTTTTCCCTTCGAAACTTACATTAACTATTTTTAAGCCAGTTTCGTCAACCAAAAGCAACGTTTTGCCATGCTGGATACCTTGATTTGTGCAGAGAAAGATGGACTTATCGATCATGCGGGCATTTGTGAGGAAGTGGATACTCTAATGTTTGAGGGTTATGATACCACCTCCATGGGTTTGATATTTGGACTCATGAATATGTCTTTGTATGCGGATAAGCAAGAGCTTTGCTTTCAGGAAATTGAAGAGCACATAGAGGGTAAGTTGGCATAATCAAGACAAGTATGTTTATTCAAATATCTACTCTACAGATGACTTTAGCAATTTAAACATCAATCAGTTGTCCAAGCTGCGTTATCTGGAATGCTTTGTTAAGGAAACTATGCGCATGTTTCCCTCGGTTCCCTTAATGGGTCGCCAAACTGTGCGTGAAACTGAGCTAAGCAATGGTTTGATTCTACCTTCGCATACACAAATCACCATACATGTCTTTGATATACATCGCCATCCCAAGCATTGGACCTCACCGGATGAATTTCAGCCGGAACGCTTTTTGCCCGAAAATGTCAAGGATCGTCACACTTATGCCTATATACCATTCAGTGCCGGACAGCGCAATTGCATAGGTAGGCAAGCGATTCATCTAAACAGAATTCTGTTTGTTAATTCATATTCTTTTGTACTTCCAACTCCAGGTCAAAAGTATGCATTGCAGGAAATGAAAACTTTGATGCTGGTGATTTTGAAGCATTTTCAGATTTTGCCACTGGTCGATCCAAAAGATTTTGTATTCACTGCGGGAATTATACTGCGCACCAAAAACAATATTCAAGTCAAGCTGGTCAGACGGCAGAAAAGTTGTTAATTGAATTGTGGCTGTGATGAGAAAGCTTTTTGAACAAAAGCTAAAATATATATTTCTATATTTCAGTTGATCTTAGTTCTGAATGAAGACAGTAGAAGGCATCAAACTGGGTTTTCAGAAAATACATGCTTCAGTTCGATCTTAACCAAGTGAAACATATTCGTGAATAGAGGAGTATAATAAGCATTTCAGGATCATTTTGCAATCTTTCGGACTTATCTAAGAATCATTTGATTGAGACTTAGCAAGCAGGGATCCAAACCGATCGGGAATTATGACTAGTTCAGTTCAGTGATTCATTGACTTTTTCACTCAAAAAGAACTGGGAACGGGGCCAATGAATTGTGAAACTAGAGGCATCAGTTAGCAAAACCTCATATCCAGTTTTTCTAGATCAGCTCGAGTTCGCGTTGAATGGGCACATTTATACTATCAACGGACAGCTACAACATTTCTTGCTGGTTAATAAAGAAGAGAGCTAAAATTTTGGAAAATTCACCAAAGATGAAGTGAGTCACCACAATTGTTATACTAAATTCCCGCCTCCAATGGACAAGTTGTTATTACCCCACCCATAGAGGTCAATCTTAGAAACTAGATTGTTTGAAAAACCACACGGTAGAATTTTCTCTCTCTACCATTGAAAAAAACAAGAAAGAAAGTCGGTCAAGCCCGACTATAACATACTCTGCACCCTTAATGTCGCAGCTCGCATTTGGTCACGAGTCAAACGGCCAGTTAACACACAACGCACAACGCAGTGCGCTCTCTAAGTCTCTCTCTCTCTCTTTCTTTCACTAAGATTGCTTCTGCTGAGCGCAATGCCTAGGTTATGGGTGGGGGTGCTCATAACTTGAGTATCGTTCATCCGATCTTTATCATTCCTTCAGCAAATCAATAAATAATTTCGAGTACTAGATATCTCTAGAAAGTACGAACCTTCTATCATCAAAACTGTAGGAGATATGACGTTTTTTCCAAATTGCGGGGGCTCGAGGGGGCGTGGCAAAAATTGAAAATAAACTTGATCTGCCTGCAAGTATAAGAAATATATGTCCCATACATGTCAAACCTCTATCTCTTACCATCTCTGAGATCTCTTCGTTCATACGGACGGACAGACAGACAGACAGACAGACGGACAGACGGACATGGCTATATCGACTCGGCTGTTGATGCTGATCAAGAATATATATACTTTATAGGGTCGGAAATGATTCCTTCTCCCTGTTACATACTTTTGTACAAACTTAATGTACTCTATGTTCCTTCGGTACAGAGTATAAAAAGATTTTCTCACTTGTTCGACCTAAAGTTCCTATGGCAGCTATATGCTATAGTCATCCGATTTGGATCAAACTTGGCATAATTGTGTGGTAGCATATAATATTGATCAGTAACGAGTTTGGGAGCGATAGCATTGAAAACAAAAAGGTTTTTCCTACGAAGACTTTTTTTCATAACTATATTCTGTATGGCAGATATACTATATAGTTAACCGATTTTCATCAAACTTGGTGGAATAGTGTAAAAGCATAGAAAACTTAGAAATACGAAGTTTGGGCACGTTCGCTTTGAAGACAACAAAGTTTTTCTAACTAAAACTAATTTTTCGACCGATAGTTCCTATGGCAGCTATATGATTTAGTCATCCGATCCGGCCGGCACCGACAAATGTGCAGCGTCTTTTTACCAAAAGAATTCGTGCAAAGTTTTGTTAAGATAGCTATAAAACTGACGGAGGAGTTAGCATAGAAACAGACGGACGGACAGACGGACATGGCTATATGAACTCAGCTCGTCATGCTGATTGGGAATATATATACTTTATGTGGGCGGATATGCTTCCCTCTATGCGTTTTTGCCAATTATGATCCAAATCGGATGACTATGGACATAGGAACTCAGAGTGACAATGATGAGGACAAACCACCCGGGATGATGAAATCACTATTTAACATATTGTTAAGTCACGAGTAGCGAGCATCTCTAATTTCTTTCATCGCTGTAAACTTTCGATAGTTGCTATCGATCCCTTGTGTCATCGCTATCACTTTTGCACTCCCGCTTGTAAATCTGGGCCAATTAAGCGCAAAAAACTGAACTCGGTCTTTTTATTTAAAACTAATAAGTAAATTCGCGAAGGGGATATAAACTAATATCTCCTCGAAAAAGTAGGCAACATTGGAAACCACTCTTCCTCAAATACGAAAATTGACATAGAACGGGCAAAAAGTGTTGATAACAAGTTGAAGTGCATACTTCCAAAAACACTTTAACATTTTACATTTTGGCCGAAAGTTAGTTTTAACTTCACAGCGCACAGGTGTTTTGGTTAGAACGTCACACAAAACATATTAAAAATACACATATAACACATAGAACACAATTGCAAAATATTATTTGCAAATTACATATCTTTGGCTGTATTTTCCATATTTCACACAAATTTATTAACTAGACTTTTTAAGTTGACACTTAGTTTTGGGAGACTTTTAAGCAATTTCCAACAAAAAGGAGTCTGGTCTTTCAAAACTTTTGTATTGTAAAATAGAAAAACACGAGACCAGACTCTTGAAAAATATTGCATCCTTTATTCTTGGGCCCACATTATAATGTCATGCTAATGCTAACCCCGAAACTGAAAAGTACTTGTGTTATACATTTCTGTTCAACTTAAAACTTAATGAGCAAAGCAGCACAATTACTTCAGAAGCAGGACACTACAAATACACACCTGATCATATTAATAGGTACACACCGAAATTTTTTAATTATAGATGGTTTTTTCGTACTTTTAGTGTTGACAGCTTTTTAATTTTTGGTTTTTTGTTGTTGTCAATGTCTAGCCACACTGTAACAAGGGGTTGAAAGAGGGGCTGCCCCGTATATCAAAGCTTTTCTATAAATTGCGAGTCCACCACACATTTCGCCTGATCATAATAATAGGTACAGTCTCCGTTTCTCACAAGTATCAAGTGAATAATTTTGTAATCAGTGATCTTTTGGTAACTAAAGGTAAATTAAGTATAGCTCCTGTCAACACAGAGAATTAAATAATTATTTTTTTTAGAAAAAATGGGTCGAAATTCTCATTGTACTAAAGAAGAAGCTCGATTGGTTCTTAGTCTGAGAAAAGAAGGCAAATCTTTACGAGCCATCGCCAAATTAATGAACAGGTCTCATAATTTTGTTAAAAATGCATTAGAAAGAAAACCAAGACAGGAAACCCGTGGAAGGCCACAAAAAACAACAGAAACCCTTGACCACTACATAGTAACTTTGAGCAAAAAGGACCCATTTAAGTCATCGAAGGCTATTGCAGCCGAAATTGGGAATCTAGTTAGTGCTCCAAATATCCGAAGACGACTACAAGATGCCAACCTACCAGGAAAAATTGCCAGGAAAGTCCCACTTATGCGCAAAAAAAATATCACCATGAGGCAAACTTTTGCAAGGGACCACAAAGACTGGGTAGGATGCACCGGGGAGAAAAAATGGAGAAACATATTATGGAGCGATGAAACCAAGATTAATATGTTTGGGAATGACTGTGAAAGGAATGTTCGACGCCCTAATGGAAAGGAATTCCATCCACGGTTTATAAAAAAAACAGTGAAACATGGAGGTGGCAATATAATGGTATGGGGTAGCTTCTCCTGGTACAGCGTAGGTCCAATTTATCAGACTACGAACAAAATGAATGCTGAAGAGTACAAATCCATATTGGAAACAGTTATGGTACCGTATGCTGAGGAAAATATGCCATTACGTTGGGTATTTCAGCAAGATAATGATCCTAAACACACATCAAGGCTGTTATCTCAATTTTTCGAGGACCAAAAAGTTGACGTTCTGAAGTGGCCAAGCCAATCCCCCGACCTTAACCCCATTGAAAACTTGTGGGGAGACTTAAAAAAGAAATTGGCAAAGCATTCATTTTCAAATAAACAAAAATTATGGGAAGGTGTCCAAAAACTGTGGAATGAGACACCAGTAGAGACCTGCCAGGCTCTTATTAAAAGTATGCCAAAAAGAATAGCAGTAGTGGCCAAAAATAGAGGTGGATACACTGAATACTAAGTTAGGAAATACTAATTTACCTAAAAAAAGAACACAAAATGGAAATAAAAATATTTTTTCTTACCAACACATGAAGTGTACCTATTATTATGATCACACTGAAAACGTATCTGAAACACAAAATGATCTCTTTTATGTTATATTATTATTCTATGTTACAATTAAGTTTATTTTATTAAAAACAAATAGTTTAAGAAACAATGAGAACAAATTTTATTTTTGAAACAATGAATAAAACTGTTTTCTGTTACCTTAAAGTCAGAGTTGATGTGTGTACCTATTAATATGATCAGGTGTGTAGTTCAGTATTTTCACAAAACTGATTAATGCCATCAATCGTGATCAATTTTTCTGAGCTTAAAACGTTTTCCAAATTGAAGTCTTTGGAATTATTTGAAAATGACCGCCAAGATGGATAAATGTATCGATATATTAAGTGTTAAGGTATTGGTAAAAAAATCAAATGATGGTCACACTGTATAGAGAATGGACGATGATGAAACCCAAAAGTAAAACGCAGTAGATAGTAGAAGATGGACGAAGACAGAAGCTGTGATTAAAATGACAAGCAGACAGAAAGAAAAATCCATATCGACAAACCGTGAAGAGAAAAAATAGACAACCGTGTTTAAATAGTGAAACCCGAAAAAACGAAAAACTCTCGTTTATAAAAATAAAGAAATCTCTACAAAGTTTCCACAATTGTGTGGCCTTTGAGAAGGGCAAGTAAGCGTATAACTTTTATTAAGTTTTCACTAAGAAATCGAATGAATGCATAACCAATGACCGCTCTTTCTTCATATTTTACTGGTTCATACCGGTACGTACCGGTATACCGCAGGGTTCGTAAAATGCTCTAAAGATTTTTTTCTGCCATCAATGAAAAAAAATTTTATTTTTTACGTGTTACTAACAATTTTTTTCATAAGAATAAAATTATTTTTTTTTTCATTTTACTAACACCTGTTATTAACACGCGTGTAAATTATTTTTGCTGACATCTGTAAAAAAAAAATGCCAAACAATTTTATTCACGCGTGTAAAAAATTTTCCGATTTTTTTTTTTCATTTCATTTGTATTGGTGTGTGCGTGAGACGGTCGACGGTCGCGGGCCGCATGCCGAGTGTTTCACAAACGGGGGTGGATAGAAAAAAACTCTTTGTGAGAGCCATAAAAATGTGCGATCGGCGCTGTTCGGAATGACCAGCTTCCAAACAATGAGCTGCCCAGAGCTGCACTTTACAGCTGTCACTGTAAATATCCAGATTCGACCATTCAAACATTCGACCTTTAACTTTGTCAGCAATGGTGTCACATGAGAGGGAATTATCCCTTTATATGAGGGCTATACAAAAGTTGCGGTCCGCTGTTTCCGCAACGACCTGTTAACCATCAATGGGCTGTGATTCAAATAGGTAAGAGTTAATCTTTCTTAAAAATGGATAAATGCATTTTTTACAGGTACTTATGTGTATTTCGGGAAGAGTATTTTCCGTTGACTTCGTGTACCTTTTTGTAGAATATGCTTTTTTACAGCGCTGACCGCCGCATAGTGCACTTACAGGTAGCTCATTGATGGTTGGCAGGTCATTGCGAAAAAAGCTGATGGAGAATTTTTTATGGCCCTCTTATTAAGGGATATTCCCTCTCATGCGACACCATTGCTGACAAAGTTAAGAGTTGAATGTTTTGTAGGCAGCTCATTGTTTGGAAGCTGGTCATTCCGAACGGCGCCGATCGCACATTTTTATGGCTCTCACAAAGAGTTTGTGCCTATCCACCCACGTTTGTGACACACTCGTCCTGGGGCCCGCGACCGTCTCACGTACACACCAATACAAATGAAATGAAAAAAAAATCTTAAAATTTTCGGTTCGGTTAGCGTACTGGTTTCTAAGTTTGTGAAAGGTTTTTGGTTGAGAATGTTGAAAAATTGGTGCCCAATTTTCGAATACAAATAGAGTTTGGAAGGTTACGTACGATTGTACAGTATTCTCATATATTACAGCCGCTGTAACTTACAATTCTCAAATGGCACAAGATAGTTGCTTTCGATTTATGTTTTGATTGAATTACGTACTTAGTCCCTATGCGTTTTCTTTTGTATTCAATGGTCTCCTAGCACAAACATATATGGAAATCCCAGTCACGACTCGCTTATGGCTGATAATCGCTGGCAGCTCGACAGCAGCTGCTCCATAAATCATTCATGCCCAGTCGAGCAAAAGCAGTTTCTAGTTCTTACCCACAAAGCAGCGACTGCATTTATGCAAAACATGCATAGATGGTGGGGAGAAAGAGAGAGAGACAGAGAGAGAGACAGACATCTTTATCTTTTGGCTCACATATACATATAGATTGCATAATGTGCAGAGGCGACTTTTTGTCATTTGGTTTCTGTTGGTTTTTTGTTTTTTTTTTTTGTTGGTTTTTCAGCTGTAACTGCGATTTTGACAGTTCGTTACTCAGTTATACCATTTGCATGCATAATGCTGCCTCAGCTAGAGTAAGTCTTTTGTTCTAAGCTCACGCACACACACACACACACACATGCATGCAGCTGGCGCCTGTGGGTATGCAACACATTCGGCTGCATCATCATCATTTTCGTGCTGATGCTTGAAGATTTATGTGCGCTGGACTGTCAGCTTTTAGTTGCCATTTGTGTTATTGCATATTTCATACAGATTCCTACTCTCTCTCTCTCTCACTGTCTCTGTCTCTGTGTCTCTTTTGGTGCCATAAGTCAAATTTTTGCGTTTGCCATGTAAATTAAATTCCTTTCGCTTTATATGTGTGTGGAGCAAATATTTTGCCAGTGGAAATTGAAAGTGCAGTCCGAGCACCTGTATCCACAGCAAACTGCGCCATTTCGAAAGAAACTGCGTCGCAGTTTTACCTTCCCCCCCACCCCCCCCCCCCCCTCCCATCAGTCCCAAATCAAATTGCGTGTCAAGTATTCCCATTAAGCATTTTCATTAAATGCTTTTGCTCTGCTTTGTTCTTTGTTGGCCAACTCTGATTGGAATTGAGGCCTTTGTGCTGCTGCCTCTGATCATCTGCCTTTCAAGGTCATTAACTCACCTGGCTCTGATGTGGTAGTGGTCTCAACGGTCTCTGTATTGGCATTGCTTTTATCCAAGACCAACAGCAAAACGGTCAAGGATATTAATGCCCAAAGCGGTTTATGGCGCATACGTTGCCTTGTCCTTGTCCACATGATGCAGTTTCCAGTTCCCACTTTATAAAAAGTTTCCACACTTCACTAGCAGTCCACTCTATCCACACACACACATGTAGAGTAAATGTTTTTGAATTCACTTTTATTTTCACTTTGTTTCTCTTTAAAAAGTTTTTTTGGGTTTTCCGCTTGTTTTCCCAAGTTTATCCTTCAACTGCTGACAACGAAATGCGTTGAATGGCTCTTAACTGTTGGCTTTTATAGTCCTCGTTGGATTCTGCGCAGCTTCATTCTTCACTTCGTTTAGTTGCAATCGTCACTTGACGAAACCACGCTCCATCCATTCTCGCTATTTTTTGGCTGTCACGTGCATTTTGCCGGTAAATCGTGTGTTTTTGTTTTGATTTTGCTGATGTTTTGCCTTTGTCAGTTGCTGCTGCTGCTGCTGTTGCTGCTTTCGCTTTTCTGTTGCCGCATTTTAGGCGCCATGTGTGTGTCTGTGTGTGTGTGTGTGTGTGTTTGCCCTTGTAACTTGCACGTAGTCTTAGCATTAAAATGGCGCGCGCACTTTGCTTTTCCTGCTTCGACTGTGGCACATCACCACAAATGAAGTTTTCCGCTTGTGTTCGCTGTTGATTCAATTATATCGCAAGTTCAAAAGTTCCTTAATTAAATTTCCCAACCAAAAGGTAAGAGGCTACACGTAGGCATACGCACGTTAATATCCTAAATGCCTATGTCCCCCCAAAAACTGTTACCAAAACAGAGTTGATGAGTTTTCTTGCGGTTGCTAAGAGTTGTTTCATCTAATTGTGGGTGAAACCTGACAGATCCCTGCTTCTATTTTGGAAATTTTTGCTTTGCAACCATCGAACAGTTGTTCTTAGAAGGCACCTTCCAGCAAATCTCGGGTTTCGATAACTCACTGTACCTTGCATTTCATGCAGATGTTGTCCTTAGTGAGACATCAGTCTAGTCTAACCGCTTGTCCCATGATTCTCACTAATCTACAGCCAGGGGGAACTACAGAACGAAGTGACTCAGCTTGTAGTTGCGCTGCTTGCACTTGATTTTGGACATTGTTTCCGAGTTAATCCTAGTCTAGTCTTGAGATATGTCCAATTCCTCTATTCGAAGCCCCAGAGCCTCACTTCTAGGCCTTGATGGCTTGGTACACCTGGGTCCGTCTGCTTAGTGTATCTCTTCAAAACACTGAAACTGATCACAGATGATTTCATAGATCAGCGGTGGGCACGAAGTTTGAGTTTTAAAGCAGTCCAACTATAACAACTATAGATATCGATAAGTCTCGATTGCGCACACTGAACTGCACTTGTTGTGGTAACACACTTCGAAGCGAGGTGATTGCAACGGTATTTCTTATGCGTCTTATAAATCTCGGAGCAATGGAAACAAGGTCGTGCCCAGACCTATAGATCTTAGTGCCGCTTGACTTTCTTTTGTTGCATTTTGATGCGGTGGCTTTATGTCTTCCAGACATTGGAACTCACGATGGCATAGATCAACGAGAGCGTAAGTTAAAGTCGGCTCTAACCGACTTCGATATACCCGTTACTCATGGAAACAAATGTTTAATAGCCTTACTGTATGCCTGAGGTGGGTCAGCCGAAAAGTATGCAACATTTTTTAACTCGTCTCTCTCTCTCTCTCTCTCTCTCTCTCACTAAGATTGCTGCTGAACGCAATGCTTAGGTTATGAGTGGGGTGGGTGGTGGGTGTTAACTGATCGTTTTTTGCTCATAACTTGAGTATCGTTCATCCGATCTTTATCATTCCTTCAGCAAATCGATAAATAATTTTAAGAACTAGATATCTCTAGAAAGTACGAACCATCTATCATCAAAACTGTAGGAGATATGACGTTTTTTCCAAATTGCGGGGGCGTGAGGGGGCGTGGCAAAAATTGAAAATAAACTTGATCTGCGTGCAGACAATAGGAGTCTACATTTCAAATTTGGTTGCTCTAGCTCTTCTAGTCTCTGAGATCTAGGTGTTCATACAGACAGACGGACAGACGGACAGACGGACAGACGGACAGACGGACATGGCTATATCGACTCGGCTGTTGATGCTGATCAAGAATATATATACTTTATATGGTCGGAAATGATTCCTTCTGCCTGTTACATACATTTGCACGACTTTAGTATACCCTTTTACTCTACGAGTAACGGGTATAAAAATAGAAAAAACCCCACTTATTAGTCTCGATCGCGCCCACTGCACTGCACTGCATTTGTTGTTGTAACACACTTCGATGCGAGCTGATTGCGACGCAATTTCGTATGCGTCTGCCCACCGCTGGCAAAGTTCTTAGAGCCGCTTGGCGGTCTTTTTGACGGTCAACGCCTTGCCTCTGGGTCTGTACCATTAAAGGCAGCTTCTACGTCTGTAACCATCTTGGAGACAAATGCGTAGCTGTTGATCTTGTTGGTCACATGCTTGTTTTCACTTTTCTAGATCGATAAATGTTTTTGTTTTGCCCTTCAGTTAGAGTATCTAACGACTTTTACTCCTGCTGAGCTGTGCCTGTAGACTTGCTTTTGCCTGTTGCCTGACAAGCATTGTGCCACCTTATGGGCGATTGCTTGCTTGATTATATCAACAATTTTTATACTCTGTACCGAAGGTACATAGAGTATATTAAGTTTGTGCAAAAGTATGTAACAGGGAGAAGGAATCATTTCCGACCCTATAAAGTATATATATTCTTGATCAGCATCAACAGCCGACAGCTATATCGAGCCATGTCCGTCTGTCCGTCTGTCCGTCCGTCCGTCCGTATGAACGAAGAGATCTCAGAGATGGTCAGAGATAGAGGTTTGACATGTATGGGGCATATATTTCTTATACTTGCAGGCAGATCAAGTTTATTTTCAATTTTTGCCACGCCCCCTCCCGCCCCCGAAATTTGGAAAAAACGTCATATCTCCTACAGTTTTGAAGATAGATCGTTCGTACTTTCTAGAGATACCTTGTAAACAAAATTATTTATCGATTTGCTAAAGAAATGATAAAGATCGGATGAACGATACTCAAGTTGTGAGCAAAAAACGGCCAGTAAACACCCAGCACCACCCCACCCACCACCGCAGCATTCTATTGAACGTCAATCTTAGTGAGAGAGAGAGAGAGAGAGAGAGAGAGAGAGAGAGTGAAACTTAGAGATGAGCGCGTATAACTCGTGAGCAAATGCGAGCTGAGACGTTAAGGGTACAGAGTATGTTATAGTCGGGCTTGACCGACTTTCTTTCTTGTTTTTTTAGCTAAAACCCATTTCCCGACAGATAGTAGATAGAATCTTTTTGAAAACATATCAAATTAACAGTCGTAGAGTTTAAGAACGATAAAATTGAAAACAAAAAGTTTTTCTCACTAAGACCCATTTTCCGACCGATCGGACCTATGGCAGCTATAAGATATAGTCATCCGATTTTGACCAAAACTTGCAAATCTGTGTGAAAGCATATAATATTAGTAATGGCCGAGTTTGGGGACGTTAACATGCAAAACAAAATAGTTTTTCTTACTAAGACCCATTTTGCGACTGATGGTTTCTATGGCAGCCTTAAGATATAGTCATCCGATTTCGAACAAATTTGGCGAATGTATTTGAAAGCATATAGAATTAGTAATCAGCGAGTTTAAGGACGCTTACATTAAAAACAAAAAAAAAATTTCTTACTAAGAACCATTTTCGACCGATTGGTTCTATGGCAACCATAAGATATAGTCACCCGATGTCGATCAACTTTTCCAAATTAGTTTGAAAGCGCTTAATATTAAAAATCACCGACCTTAAGAACGATTTACTTGAAAACAAAAAAGTTTTTTTCACTAAGACCCATTTTTTGAACGATCGGTCCTATGGCAGCTATAAGATATAGTCATCCGATTTTGACCAAAGTTTGCAAATCTGTTTGAAAGCATATAATATTAATAATGGCCGAGTTTTAGGACGCTAACATTGAAAACAAAAAAGTTTTTCTTACTAAGATCCATTTTTTGACCGATCGGTCTTATGACAGCTATAAGATATGCTCATCCGATTCGGTCGGTTCCGATATATTAGCAGAGTGCAGTAAAAAGAAGGCTCTGTGCAAAGTTTCAGCTCGATAGATTCAAAACTGAGAGACTAGTTTGCGTAGAAACAAACAGACAGACGGACAAAGCTAAATCGACGACTCAGCTCGTCGTCCTGATCAAGAATATATCTAGTTTATGGGGTCGGAAATGAATATTTCTATGCAAATATATTGACTGTAAACTTCTGGGCAAAATAATAATACCCTTTGCAAGGGTATAACAAGTGAGAAAGTCGGTCGACTATAGTATAAGAAGTTTATGTTCCATACATGTCAAACCTCTATCTCTTAGCATCTGTGAGATCTGTGCGTTCATACAGACGGACAGACAGACGGACATGTCCTATATCGATTTGCCTGTTGATGCTGATTAATAGCCTATTTCCATTGGCTTCATTTCTTATCATTTTCATTTCTAAAAATGATGCTGTTTCCATTGACAAATCTTCATCATTTTGATATTCGCAATGCCACGTTGACAAAAACAGCTGAATGGTTTGATTTAAACAACAGGCGCCACTTTCAAACTCACGGGGAGTTTTTGCAATATTTACCCAAAAAAAGACATACCCGGCAGGAAAGCAATTACCCTGGGCGAACGCATTGTGAACGCCCTGAATATTCAGCAGAAAGCTAAATACACAACTTATTTTGACTAAATTATATTATAAACAAAATTGCGCCTTATTTTTAAATTCAAATTAATAGTTTATTGGTGATGACACTTTCTATTTCCAGAGAGTAACGAGTAGTGCCAGAGAGTAGCGAGTACTTTTTAAAAAAAATACCAAATTCCTTCGTGGGGAATGCCATCATTTTCGAGAAATGAAGGAAATGAAAGGCAAAATGCAACAACAATTTGTATGGAAGAAATGATATCATTTTCTTCATTTCTTGTCATTTCAAGAAATGAAGCTTCATTTCTTTGGTGGAAATAGGCTATTAGAATATATATATACCTTATGGGGTCGGAAATGATTCCTTCTGCCTGTTACATACTTTTGCACAAACTTAATATACTCTGTGTATCTTTGATACAGAGTATAAAAAGGGTGTCGGAGAGCTTTCGAGTCGGGTCGAACTCAAGCCAACTAAAATTAATTTTCGTTCTTACCCGTAGGAAAGCTCATAGCGCCGCTTACTTGACAGGCACAGGCGCTTACTTAACAGCTAATTCAATTCCGACGCTCATAAGCATTCCGGAGCGTACTAAGCTTGAAAGATGTCTTCTTTTCTGATTCTTGTCACCATTCTAATACTCCATCGAGCACATTTGAACGCACCTCTGAGACGCATTACTATAGAAGGAGGTACCCTTGTTGTATTCAGCATTTTCTAAGCAGCATAGAGCCTATTAGTGCCATGTACGTCTGTCCGTCCGTGTGTTTCTATGCAATCTCCTTCGACAGTTTTAAAGCTATCTTGACCAAACTTTGACTATAGCATATAGCTGCCATGGGAACCATTTAAAACCTAGTTTTAGTTAGAAAAACTCTTTTGTTTTCATTGCAAACTTTACCAAATCTCGTATTTATAAGTTTTCTCTGCTTTTTCATAATTCCACTAAGTTTCATGAAAATCGGACAACTATATGGTATAGGGTTCAAGGTTAATCGGTATGGCGGATCCCTTAATATACTTTCCAGTGTATTAAAACTTAAGCTCTACTGCAGTTAGCTTTGCCTTCTCCAATTTGTGTGTGATTAATTGGAAAGAGGAAAAACATTTTTGTTTGTTTTCTAATTCCGTTTTTAAGTGAAGCCCCCAGAGCCCTAGGTTAACTCGCTCAATTTGCAAAGTATGCAAAAATGTTGTGTGTGTTTCTCTTTTTTTGCTACTTTGCCACTTAACATATTTGCTTATCGCCCTCCACTTGTGTGTTCATTACATGCCACCAGCAGCAGCACCAGCTTCAAACAGTAGCCTGGACATGGACATGGACAACGCTCTGGCCACATTGAGGTACACCGCCAAGAGACTTTTAATTGAACTTTTGCAACAACACCGCGGGGATCAATTGAGATTTATTGCCGGGACGTGTCAGTGTATTTTGTGGCTTGACTGGGATTGGCCTTGGTTTGGTTTGGTTTGGTTTTGGTTGGGTTTTTATTTAATTTCAGTCAACATAAATTTCTAATGTCATTTGCAAGTCAAAACGAATATGGCCTAATTGCGGAAACTTTGGCCAAGTTTTTGTGTGTGTGAAGGAATTCAATTTGCTTGGCCGCAACTTTAATGACAATTTAAGCATCTTAATGACTTAATGGCTTTCGCCTGGTCCTTGGCCACAGTCAAAATGATTTTGCCGCATCATTGGCAATGCAATTAACTCTCACCAGAGCGAGTGTCCTGGGTAATTAGGAGCCAAAGTTCGTTAAATGATTTTCTATGACTGTGCGCGAAATTTCATTAAACTTCGATAATTGCATGACAAGACATAAAATGCAGCCACGCCACTAATCCTTATGTGTACATATATCTAATTAATGCAGATTGTTCAGTGAAATGCATCAGTAAATTTGTCATACAATCTTGAAGCAGCAAGTCCATGTGGTTGCTGACCAGCAAATTGAATTTCATTGTAAAAAGGTTGTAACAACAGCCAAATGTGTTTGTCTGTGTATGTATAAATTTTCAGCCTGATTGGCTTTCGTACAGGCAAATGAATAAACTTTCAGTCAGAAATTATACGGAGGAGATTTGGGGAGCTGCAGCACAATTGGATTTCCAGTCGACGTGCAGCAACAACGGGAACAACAACACGTTTCCATTTTCCACTCGACTTGAGTTGAGCGCGTTTCGCATTTCAGCAAAATGTTCAATGCGACAGTTGACAACAAGGACAATTGCCTCAGCCAGACAGCATTGTCCAGTCCAGTTTTGTCTGCATCCCTAAAATGTGCACATTGAGTGACATTTATCACTGTGAGGCATAGCCCGGAAACATACAATTGTTGTTGTTGCTGTTGTTGTTGTTGTTGTTGCTGGCACAGAATTCATTTACGTAATTAGTGGCCAAGAGGCGTTTGACATTGTCGCAGCAACCACAGCCGCAGGGCAACCGCATTCCAAGTCCTTTCAAATCACCGCAATGTCTCAGCCCCAATTCATAGCATACTTTTGTGCGCTCGCACACACACACACACACACAAAAGATAAGCCACAGACTGACCTGGCCATTGCTGGTTGCCTTCGGCGCTTGGCTGATTCAATACAAATTTATGGCATTTGATTGAAATAATTAGACAACTTAAGTGCTCTTCTGTGTTTTACTGGGAGACGACAAAACATTTTCACTTGAGCATGGGGCGGATGCAGTTTTGTATTAAGTTAGCAGGAAAGTCTTAAAGGTTTTTGTGTTCTGGAAATCTGGAAAAGAGTCTTCTTTTTGAGGCAAACTGCATCAATGAAGGAAACCTTAAGACTCTTTAACTATATTATATTTCAATCTATCCAAAATAGAGGAAAGCTATCTTCGCCTCGACCGAAGTTTATATACACTTGCAGCTTGTATATAGTAGTAGATAGTATCAAAAGGCTGCAAACCTGTAAATTTTGGTAAAGGTTCGGTGTAAGTTTCGTTTCGCGGACCGGTTCCTGTACTAATCGAACCCAAGATTTTAGTTTGAGTCTGGGTTCATAGATTATTAAATAGTTGACCGATTTTTGCCTTAACATTCGGTCAAAATTTAGACATATATTTAATCAGGAGAACGCATCCGAACTACCAGGCTATGTATATGAGTCGTCAAGTCGATTGGACCAAATTCCTTATGGTTATCATTCAGATATTCATTATCACAGACAGCATTTTACTAAAATTCTGATCACATTTGAGTCTTTTTTGAGTCCTCTGTCTGATTAAAATTGTCAAAAATGATACTTTTGTCGGGAGAAGAGTCGAAGAGTCTTAAAGAGTCGTTTATACACCGTTTTTCTTATCAGTTTTGACTCAATTTTGAGTCATTTTTCCAATCATTTGCGAGTCTTTTTCTAGTCGTCTATCAATAAATCACGTTTTGAGCATATCCATGAGTCATTTCCGAGTCTTCTTTAAATCGGACATGAATTTAATCTCTTTAATCTTCAAAAGAGAAGGAAGATTTCCGCTTTTCAGACTATACTTATGTTTTTCTTTCTTCTCGAAATCGCCATATGAATTGGATTTCTAAAAAGCATTTTTCGTTATCAACTCAACCGATACTGTACTATACTATAAAATAGTTTTTTTTCGTTCATAATATTGAGAAAACTAGAAAAGAGCTTAAGAAATTGACTTAAATGATTGTTTGAACCGAACCCTTTTTATACCCTTGCAAAGGGTATTATAATTTTGCACAGAAGTTTGCAACGCATAGAAATATTCATTTCCGACCCCATAAACTAGATATATTCTTGTTCAGGGCGACGAGCTGAGTCGTCGATTTAGCTTTGTCCGTTTGTCTGTCTGTTTCTACGCAAATTAGTTTCTCAGTTTAAAGGCTATCGAGTTGAAATTTTGCACAGAGTCTTCTTTTTACTGCACTCTGCTAATATATTGGAACCGAACGGATCGGATGACCATATTTTATAGCTGCCATAGAACCGATCGGTCGGAAAATTGGTCTTAGTACTAAAAACTTTTTTGTTTTCAATGTTAGCGTCCTTAAACTCGTCCATTATTAATATTACATGCTTTTACACGGATTTGCTAATTTTGTTCAAAATCGGATGACTATATCTTATAGCTGCCATAGAAACCATTTGTCGAAAATGAGTCTTAGTTAGAAAAACTATTTTGTTTAGAATGTTAACGTTCCCGAACTCGGCCATTACTAATATTATATGCTTTCAAACATATTTACAAATTTTGGGCAAGATCGGATGACTATTTCTTATAGCTGCCATAGGACCGATCCGTCGGAAAATGGGTCTTAGTGGAAAAAACTTTTTTGTTTTCAAGTAAATCCTTTTTAAGGTCGGTGATTCTTAATATTAAGCGCTTTCAAACTAATTTGGAAAAGTTGATCGACGTCGGGTGACTAAATCTTTTTGATTTTTATGGAAGCGTTCTTAAACTTTGACATTTCAAAAACAGCATTTGCAAGGGTATAAAAACTTCGGCACAGACGAAGTTAGCTTGACCTTCTCGTTTTGTATACAGGAGGTACGGTCCGGGTTCAATAGATGGCGCCACCACTATAAAACTTGTGGCAGCCCTGGCCACCTCTGGTCACACCATTCTTCGAGCACCATCCCTTACGCGATAGCAGAACGCCATCAAGCGCCATCCCTGGCGCTCAGTTTCTGGCTTGGCTTCGGCCAGCGCGGCACGCGCCCGCTTCGCTCCGTTCGACTCAACGATAATTGTTAGCTTAAGTTATTATTCAATAAAGTTAGTTACACATTAAAACCTCGTAGCTAAAGTGGTGACCCCCGACTAAGTTAAAGAACACTAACAATAAAGAAAACAAATTCATAGCAGTGTGTTAAACAAATTAATTTTAACCTCTGACGAAATTCACACGCACACATACACACACTCACAGGCAAGCAGCCTGCTCTGGGACGCAGCCCGTACTCACACACCCATACAGTGACGCGATTCATTTCGGCACGCAGCTTTCGATCAGCAAAATCAAACAGTATTAAGTTAACTATTTCGACAACAGCCAGCCAGAAACTCAACGACAGCAGCATCTCTAGCCTTTTTGGCCAAGTGTGTCCCACACACACACACGACTGACGCCGCGATGAAACAGCACAAACACACACACACACACATGCTGACGGCGTCTGCAGCATGCGATCGAACGATTTTTGGCGCGTACTCACACACACACGATCAGCAAGCGCCATGTTTTTTCCTCGAAAACAATTGTGGCGATTTTCGATTTGCGAATCAATTACCAGGATCCATGCCTCGACAACTCCGACTTGACGACTCCGCTGCCTGAGAGCTCCTGGTTTAAAAACGACGCCCGGCAACGTATACACACATTCACACACACACACGACAAACGCCGCGGCAGGGCGGCACACACATACACACATGCTCACGGCGTCCGCAGCATACAATCACGAATTTTGGCGCGTCGCCAAAATCATTTGTGCAAATGAAACCGACCGCTGTCCACGCATGTTGTCCACCGACCTCCTGTCTGTCGCCCAGGTCCTTACACGTCGAGCTGTCCACATCCTGCTGCAGCCAATGCATTCCACGTCAGGCTGTCCACCAACCGCTGCCAACGAAAACGTTCATCGCCAGCCTGCCCTACACCGCTGCTCGCACCTACTATTTACGCGCACCCAACCGACTCAGCAACTACATGTATCCGATCTCACGTTGGTCAAGCATCCGACCAATTTTTTCAGATATTACATTGTACGCAGCCTGCCAGACGATCGACCCTACTTATGGAAGTACGTCGCGCAGCTGAATTTGGATCTTCATCGCATCTTTCATCATCGCCGATGTTCATGCACAACGATCCCCATACCTAATCGACCGCAAGCAACCAGCTTCAGCTCGAGACGCTCTTTGTTTGGCAATTGATGCCAGCCTGAGTCTATCTACAAGTTCTCGATCTCATCACGAAAGTCCTTAACGATAGGCACCACGAAAGTCCTTAACGATAGGCACAACGAAAGTCCACAACGTGTGGCAATCGAAAGTCTCTACTCGGTGTACAATACCCAGTACTATTGACTCTTCAACTTCAACCCTAATCGAACGAACTTGCTTATCGACCCCCACTCGAAGCAACGGCCTCAACACGAGGCAACCTCAACCCAGCTTGGGCGAACTTGCTTGTCGACCACCACTCGAAGCAACGGCCTCAACGCGAGGTTAACATCGACGCCTCAACGCGACGCAACTTCTCCAATCTGTACTCGGTGCACATGCTCAGTACTACGGATTGAGAAGTTTCTATACTCAACGGAAACAATACCATCGACCCAAATTCGACACAATCATCACAGCGAGAACTATACGCAATCATTCCTCCACATTGGGACTTGCACAATCCTGTAGATGCTCACCCCGGACATACATTCATCTCGGCTTTACTCAAAACTCGAAAATCATTCGTTCCCACATGGTCTCTGGAGGGGGAGTACTGTGGCAGCCCTGGCCACCTCTGGTCACACCATTCTTCGAGCACCATCCCTGACGCGATAGCAGAACGCCATCAAGCGCCATCCCTGGCGCTCAGTTTCTGGCTTGGCTTCGGCCAGCGCGGCACGCGCCCGCTTCGCTCCGTTCGACTCAACGATAATTGTTAGCTTAAGTTATTATTCAATAAAGTTAGTTACACATTAAAACCTCGTAGCTAAAAACTGACCAATAGATGACGCCACTACTGCCAGGGCGTCATAAATTGAGTGTAGTTCATGCGATGTTTATCATTTTTTCGACAAATCGATAAATAATCTTGATTACTCAATATCTGTAGAAGGTACGAACCATCTTACTTCAAAACTGTGGGAGATATGAGGTTTTTTCCAAATTGCGGGGGCGGGAGGGGGCGTGGCATAAATTGAAAATAAACTTGATCTGCCCGCAACTATAAGAAGTATATGTTCCATACTCGTCAAATACCTATCTCTTACCATCTCTGAGATCTGAGCGTTCATACAGAGTATTCTGTATGAAACTTCAGTACAAAGTATTTTCGAAAACAGATTCGTTTTCATCATCATCTAAAATCACCACTAACCCTTCAATATACTGAACCTTGTTGCCTGTTTGCGTCCATTCTAAAAGCTCCCTTAGCCCTACTTCGCTTTGCTCCGGCTGCAACTAGCATAATTTTGAGAGTGAAATTGAAATTGCTTGACTCTGAGTGTGCTCGTGTGTGTGGAGGGAGTGCACCTTTACGAACTTTATGAGGTGAAAGTATTTTCAATTAAAGCCCACCACAAACCAAGAACCCAGAACCCCGGAACTCTGCGTAGCAAAATGAAGTAATTGAATGTACGTGGAGGTCGTATGTGAGGAGCAATTCTTTTGAAGCGGAAAGCCCATAAACGCGTCCATTTGGCAGGGAATTGTTATGACTACGGCGACAACTAGAACCGAGCTGGCCATTTTGCTTCGTGGGCAGCAAGTGCAAATAATATTATGGTTAACTGTGTGCACACACACACAACGGAAACTTCAGCCGGACAACACGCACAAACTTTGCCAGCAAACAGCATTAAGTAAGCGGAAACACACAGACGCACATTCTACTTCTCCACTCCTTGGCCCTGGCCCATGTCCGGCAGCTTAAAGAGTGAGTGTGTGTGTGTGTAATTGTAATAACTGTTGTCGTCGTTCTAGTCGTCGTCTCGGCTGTAATTGCCTTGCCCGGGCTTATGGCCCGCTCCTGTCATTGACAAGCTCAATAATGGCCATCGACCGCAACATCTGGTTTACGTTGCCAGTTTTAGTTTTTGTTGTGGGATTGGGTGCTCAGGATTCTTCTCTTGGCTTTGGCATTGATTCTCAGGTACATACAGTAAACGGAGCAAAGGGGCTAATTGAAACCCCATGCAGACACAATAAACTGAGTACTAATCGGCATTGCGTTACAATCCTTTTGGCTCTCAAGGAATCTTCTTCTTTGCCAAAAAACTGCTTGGCATGCATATCCCAGCTAGCTGAACTGAACTGCATCTGTTTAGCATAATTTTGTGTCTTGTTTTTGTCTAGAGCTGAGTTTGGGGAATAGGTATGGGGATATGGAAATGGAAATGGAAATGGAAGGCGGGGAGTAGCTGTCAAGTGCCCAAGTTGCCAGTCAGTCTAGACTCGAGACTCAAGACAATGTCTGCATATAAAGTTTAGTTATGCACTTCAATTTAATGGCCATGCATTTGATGGTCCATCGAATTTTGAAATAAAATTTAGAAATTCAGGTAGGGTTCCAGGTGAAACGGGGATACTAATATCGAACCAGATACAGAGAGAACTATCTTGTCCAAAAAGTATACTAAAACCAGGGCTGCAAACCAGTTTTGAACCGAACCGGTTCGAACCCGGAATTCCGGCTTTATTTTAACTGTGAACCATACCCTGAACCGAACAACGAGGACGAAAATATGTCAACCCGAACCCGTTCCGAACCCAAGCTTTTGGTTCGGTTCAAAAAATAAATGTCTTCGATTCGTTATTTTCTCTTTTTCGCACTCCCAATGGTTATTAATATATATACATACATATTGTACATATGTAAAACAATATATACAATAATACGTGAAAAATCAGAGTATATTACATACACATAGACCACAATAATTCCAGTCAGAGATATTCAATGTAAACACCTATGTACACTGCACAATGTATTGAACGTTTTATTTTTCATCTTATACATATACATATGCGCCAATTTAACCAACCCGGTGCATGCTACTGCAGAAACATGTCAGCCGAATACAAACAGAAGTGTGTGCCACAGGCAGCGTTGCCAAATTAGTTAATTTTCCCCAACAGATATAGCTATTTTGTTAGCTCGAATGCCGGAATCTATTCAGTTTTGCCGGAGCCTACAATTCTATCTAATTATTTGATATTGTTTAGCTATTTTAAATTAATCTCTGCTAAGTTTTAGCATTTTTAACAGTCCACGCGCCAAAATTGGGTGCAAAGAAAAATCGAAACAGAAAGAGACAGAAAACACACAAGTCAAAACAGAAAAAACGCTCATTTCATTTCGTTTAAGAAGTTTTAACTGAGAAGGTGTGAAGCAATGACAACAAATTTAATACACATACAATGTAAGCACTGATAAATCAGAATTTCACGAATACAAACTAAATATGACCGGCGGGCATGCAGCAAATTTAATGCGGCACCTTCAACAGAAGTTAAAGGCATTTTTGATCAAATCATTGTACAAAAAAGTTCCAAGTGTGGCGAATAAACACCAATCGATGATCAATTTTGTGAGGCTGATTAAAGTGCATACGAGAAAGTATAATCAATTGGACTGAAGATTTTTACACTAGCAATAAAGGAAGTATCGATATCCAGCAAACGAGCGCCAATCTCACGTCAAATATAATATAATCTACGTCTTACAGTCTTAAAATGTATTTATGCGTCAGGTGTATACCTATTGTATTGTAATTTTGAAAACGAGCAACGAACCAAGGCTCGAACCAAAACCAACGCCCAAAAACCTCGAACCTTAAATTTCCGAACCTTAACCGTTGGTAAATTTTGGTTCAAACCTGCAAACCGGAGGTTCCGAAAATTTTTTTGGGTTTGCAGCCCTGACTAAGACATCAATCAATCAGTTTGGATAACCTTCTGAATTCATGCGAGCTGTAATCTTGAAATAAACAAAGAGGAAGCCAACATTGATGTCATCTGATAAGCAGTCCAGAATGAATTTGGCGAAACGTCACATGTCTTGCAGAGAGAAGTGGATAAATGTGGTATTCTCGGACGAGAAAACGTTTAACTTTGATCAACAAGAGGGTTTTTATTACTACTGGCACCACATCAAGTCAATCAGATCGCATTTCGACCCTCTATAATGTTTTTGGGTCGCTTTTAGCTATTACAATCGGTCCCCGATATGCACGATTACAGATCGTATGAATTCAGAAGGTTATTAAAACTTATTGGTTGATATCTTAGTAGACATTTTGGAGCAAGAGTCGGACCCGGATACCATCTTTCCTGCCATACACTTGTCAAGGGCCAGTCGTAAGTAGTCAAATCAAGCTTTTAGAATGGCCAGCGCGTTCTCTAGACATGAATCCCATTGAAACCATGTGGCGCAAGCTTGCACCCGTGTCGTGTTTTTGCTGGCGGACGAAAGTTTAACTCCACTGAGGTCCTTCGAAATGCACATACCAAGGAATGGGTCAAATTAGCGGATTAAGAGTTCGAAATCAGGATTAGCGCGATATGGTTTGGCATTTTCGAGCTCCTAAATTAATCTGGAGGCTAAATCCATTATTTAATGACTTTTTGTTATCCCTATTTTGATTCCTTTTAATGTTTTTCAAGAATTGAATTTATTTTTAAAAATGAAAAAAAATATGCTTTACTTTAATAAATATATTTGATTTTGTTGATTTACCCTAAAACGGAAATGTTAAATCATTTTGACAAAAAAAAAACTATTAAACATTTTTTAAACATAGTTTTCTGAACAAAATATATGTAATATAGGCTTTAATTAAATTTCGATGAGTGTATATGTTGCTTAAGCCAATCTTTCAGCTAATATCAAAATGACGCAGCCATCTTAGCAACTTATTTAAGAATAGCTTTAAGAACTAATTTCTTATGTCATGTAAAATTACAAAATAATTCGCAAATTCAATAACGGTTAAAAAATCAGCCTAAACTGTTAGCAGGTAGGTTTCAAATTTGAATCACCCGCCAACTGTTCAGCTTTGCTCAACTCTGGTCACACTCCAACACTTTAACAACAAGTCAATAATGACGTCACGAACCCCAAAGCAACAGCTGCTTTACCCGTGTTGTTTAAGTTTTTTGCTGTTTTACTTCTTAAAAGTGCTTAAAGTTTGTTAAACTTACCTTAGTTTATGTATATGGTTTAACTAAACAGAAATTGTTATTATTTTTAAGCTACAAGCAAAGAAAACAGTAGCAGCTTGGCAGCCATGGTAAACACTTCGAAGGCAAAACACACACTGCCGCCACCGGTGACTTCAAAACTGTATTTTCTTTACAGCTACAATTAGGGGACTTTAAAACTGTATGCAAAGATAAATTGACTTGTGCCTTGGCTTGGCAGGTTTATGGCGATTTATTAAAAGGTAAAACCAGGCTATTAACAGTGAACCGAAACCGATATTTTTATTTTTTTGTGTACAGATACGAGAAACAATATTTTTGGAACCGAATAGAACATAAACATTGTACCGGTACCAGAGCTCGCAAATAACCCTCAACACTTTTTCAGAGCGATTAGCCCACTGACAAAACAGAACAAAACAAAGACGACTCGGTCTCTCACTGAGCAAAACAATTTTTGTCCCTCCTCATGTGTTTTCTATTGAGCATTTTCGGTTGATCAAAACAAACGAGACAGACCGTCAATAACAACTGAGAGGGACACTTGTGAGTGAGAGCTCACGCAAAAACTGTCTTCAAATGAGCAAAACACAAAAAGTGTCAGCAAAAAGTGTTATTTGTTTTGTTCGTGTGGTAGGCGGTGGGCTTATGTACTCTATGTACAATATACATAATTAAATAAATATGGTTTTTTGGCGTTAAGCAATTACCAAAAACTAATATTTTTCGCATTTCATTTGATAGGTTAATAATAATACATTTTTCCATACTCCACATATGTACAAAGATCGTTGACTGAGACAAACACACACACACAGGCATCACAGTCACAAATTCGCTTACATTCTTCGAAGTCGGCTCTCGGCAAAACGGTCAGTGAAAGACATTAGCAAAACAGAAAAGAAAAAAGCGATCTTTGGTTGAGCGAAAACAGAATTGGAAGTGTCTGTTTGGAACCTCTTTTTTGTTGTGTCTGTTACAGAACAGTTTTACAAAGACACGCTGATAGTGTTAACAGTTTTTTGCGAGCTCTGACCGGTACATTTTCGGTTCTGAGTGCGACAACTAGACTTTATAGCTGGCACTTGGTTTTGGGGAACTTTTACGCAAATTGGTTAAATCGTTAACTTTCAAAAGTATAAGAGTCTGGCTTAGCAAAACTTTCGTATTGTGAAATAATCTTTGAAAATATTGCGTCCTATATTCATAGAACCTCATTATATTGTCATGATAATAACCTGTGAAGAGAAAAGTAATTGTGGTATCCGATTTAACAGAAATGGAGTGTAAGTCGATTCATACACACATATTTGTACCTAGTACTCGCAATTGTTTTGGTACAAGGTTTTTTTTGGTCATAAAATGAAAACAAATGAATATTTTTCAAAACTTTTTTCTTCTTTTTATTCGAAATTGCCGCTTTGTGCCTTCCAGCAACGCCAAAGTCTCTCTTGCCACTCATCGTTCCTCATGCATTGAGAAATTGTCCACTGCTCGTACAAGGGCGCGCTTCAGAAACTCAATATTTGGGTGTCGAGTAGAGAAAGGCATAGCCTCGAGAAGTCCAATGGATTCAGGTCTGGGCTACCAGCAGGCGTAGAAATAAAGTTCGGTACATGGTTTTTTAGCCATGTTTGAGTTGTTTTTGCCTTGTCAGCTGGAGCGGAGTTTTGTTGCAACATCCACGGCTTGTTTGCAGACAATGTCCGTGCTAAGAGGCTTCACAAACTTTTCCAAAACGTCGGATTGATACACTTTCGCCGAAGTTTTGACTCTTTTTTTCACAAAAATGGAACTTGGTGACCCCATCATAGGTGACCAAACCATCAAATAAGTCGCATAGTGTCCTCTCTGAACTCTCGGAATGAATTCGGACGCTTGTTTTAATGACACAGCATACACCCTATCGTTCTGTCAGTAAACAGAATTCGTCTGTGGGCATTGTTCACGCACTGGCGACGCAAAGATTTCGATTTTGTCTTGCGTTTTTGTTTTAATGCTGTTGTGAGCAAGTGGCCGGTGTGTTTCTTGTATGCACTGAGTCCCAAGTCACTTTTATGATGCGCAACATGCTGTCCTTGCTGATATTCAACTCAAGAGACATGATTTTCTGCTTGCGCAGTCGATTTTGACGAATTCGATCTCTCACGGCCTTGATGGCTTGTGGCGTTCGCACATTGCGCGGACGGCCGGATTTCGAGCGGTCTTTTATTCCATCAGTATCCTCAAATAACGACAATAAGTACGATACACAAAGTTTTGGGTGATTTCCAGTGGGCGCAACATCCGAAAGATTTCACCTTTTTCGTAGCCGGATTTATGCAGGCCAATTACGACAACACAATTTTTGAGCTAGCCCCATTCCATGATTGCAAACAACTGAGCTTAAAAATTTCTAAGCAATAATATAGCATAAATGGCACTTGTCAAATATCCATCAAGTTGGAGTGGATGCGTTCAATGGTTCTCAAAAACGAGTGTGTTCTATACTTGTTCCAAAACAATTGCGACTACTAGGTAAAGATTTACCATAAATGTGTTTTGACTCAAAACTCTTCTTCTTTTAGTTCCAATCCCGAGTGGGCACCCATAGGGCATCAACTACTCCTCTCCAGCGAACTCTGTTGCTAGCTGTCGCTTTGAGTTCTCCCCAACTTTTCCCAACAGTCCTCCTCCAAGTTTCTTTGGGTCTGTCTGGTGTCCGCCCGACTCCGTCCAACGGGTTCCACTCCATTGCCTTCCTTGCGATGTTGTTGTGGAAGATCTGTATAGGAGCACTGGCATTACGTTGGACTTGAAGAGCCTGATTTTGAGCCAGCGTGGATATGACGAGCAACGCCAAACAGCTGACAGCATCCCAAAGGCACGTTTAGCCTTTTGCAGGCGTGAATTCACATCCAGTTCCGTCCCGCTACCCAGGTAGCTGAATTGCTGAACTTGCTCAATTGGCTGTTCGTCCAAAACCAGAGCCTGAGATTGTCCGGAACGGATGCTGAGCGCTTTCGTCTTAGCCGTGTTGATTTTGAGGCCTGCCGCTTTAGCTGAGGTGTCCAAGTCGGCTAACGTGTATGCCAGGTCGCTTAGCCTATTTGCCAGGAGGCATATATCGTCTGCAATCGTAGATTGATAGAGCAAGAAAATTAATATCAAAAAAATAAAACTCGTGGGAGAAATAAATATATTTTCGAAATATAATCATATTTTATTATACTCTATTTTTTCAAACGGCCACTCCAAGTGGATGAGTTTTTTGGATGCCAAATTTACAATCATCATTTACGGTCCCTAGTTTTGAGTCAAAATATCTTGA
>JBAMBO010001699.1:0-77693 GCA_037044535.1 Lordiphosa magnipectinata | reverse complement strand
CGAAGATATTTCCGTAACTTTATGAAAGCTTTCAATAAAAGTTAAACTTGCTGAATTAAGCTGGCATAAGCATTTTGAAACATTTTCGAGCATAGTAGCAGGAATATTGACCTTTAAAAGAAAAATCTCTGCTATATACTCAAGCAGGGAGCACTGGGAAAGAACAAAGTCGTTCTCTACAAAATGAACCGTGGTCTTATACCTTGGAGACCTATGGCCTTGGAGAAATATTGCGACCAATGGGGAATGGAAGTCAGAACAGGCGGCAGACTGGAAACAGGGAACAAACTGACCTTTAAAGGAGATGCTATAAATGCTATAAAATAAAATATGATTAATGTCTACCCTTTCTTTCAAAGAGCATATATTGAGTAGAAACGCTGAGGCAAAAGACAGTATCAACTGCATATGGAACTCTTTTTTGGCAAAACTCAATGTAAGCATATGAGCTAAATGGAAACTGTTGTTGGAAACGTTGTATGCAGAGCTGTTCAGACCAGGCACAGGTAGGAGGGGGATATAACTATTTTGAGGTGGTGGATACTCTGCAGACATACATATTTCATGAAGAAAGTCCTTAGGTTGCTTTGGAGACCTGTTTGGATGATGCGCACTTCTATACCTTAGATTTACACCCCTTGGATACGTAGGGAAATTCTGGTTTTTCTATGTAAATGTGGTTTTTCTATGGGGATGGTTTAAAAGACTTAATCTTTCTGTGTATTTCCCAGAGCTCGCAAATAACCCTCAACACTTTTTTCAGTTCGACCAGCCCACTGACAAAACAGAAAAAAACGAGAAGGCCAAGCTAACTTCGTCTGTGCCGAAGTTTTTATACCCTTGCAAATGCTGTTTTTGAAATGTCAGAGTTTAAGAACGCTTACATAAAAATCTAAAAAATGTTTAACTAAAACCCATTTTCCGACAGATAAACATCTGATTTCGACCAAATTTTGCGAATCTTTTTGAAAACATATCAAATTAACAATCGCGGAGATTAAGAAAGATAAAATTGAAAACAGAAAAGTTTTTCTCACTAAGACTCATTTTCCGACCGATCGGTCCTATGGCAACCATAAGATATAGTCACCCGATGTCGATCAACTTTTTCAAATTAGTTTGAAAGCGTTTAATATTAAGAATCACCGACCTTAAGAACGATTTACTTGAAAACAAAAAAGTTTTTTTCACTAAGACCCATTTTCCGACCGATGGTTCCTATGGCAGCTATAAGATATAGTCATCCGATTCTGACCAAAATTTGCAAATCTGTTTGAATACATATAATATAAATAATGACCGAGTTTTATGACGATAGCGTTGAAAACAAAAAGTTTTTCTTACTAAGACCCATTTTCCGACCGATGGTTCCTATGACAGCTATAAGATATAGTCACATGATCTTGACCAAAATTTGCAAATCTGTTTGAAAGCATATAATATTAACAATGGCCGAGTTTAAGGCCGCTAACATTAAGAACAAAAAAGTTTTTCTCACTAAGACCCATTTTTTGACCGATGGTTCCTATGGCAGCTATAAGATATAGTGATCCGATCCGGTCGGTTCCGACATATTAGCAGCGTGCAGTAAAAAGAAAACTCTGTGCAAAATCAGCTCGATAGCTTTAAAACTGAGAGACTAGTTTGCGTAGAAACAGACGGACAGACAGACGGACAGACAGACAGACGAACAGACAGACGGACAGACAGACGGACAGACAGACAGACGGACGGACAAAGCTCAATGAACTCAGCTCGTCCCCCTGATCAAGAATATATATAGTTTATGGGGTCGGAAATGAATATTTCTATGAGCAAACTTCTGGTCAAAATTATAATACCCTTTGCAAGGGTATAACAAAGCGCACTCGGTCTCTCACTGAGCAAAACACTTTTTTCCCCTCCTCATGTGTTTTCTGTTGAGCATTTACGGTTGATCAAAACAAACGAGACGGTCTGCCAATAACAACTGAGAGGGACACTTGTGAGCGAGCGCTCACGCAAAAACTGTCTCCAAATGAGCAAAACAAAAAAAGGGTCAGCAAAAAGTGTTTTTTGTTTAGTAGTGTTAGTGTGGTAGGCGGTGGGCTTATGTACTAGATGTACAATGAATATAATTAAATAAATATGGTTTTTAGGCGTTAAGCAATTACCAAAAACTAATATTTTCTGCATTTCATTTGATAGGTTAATAATAATACATTTTTCTATACTCCACATATGTACAAAGATCGTTGACTGAGACAAACACACTCACTCACACACACACAGGCAAGGCATACTTAACTATAGTTAAGTTAGTTAGGTATACCTATAGGTAGCCGAACTCGCTCTCTCGCTCTCTTTGCTTACTTCTTAGATATCAGTCTGTGAACATAGAAGAACTAACATAGAAGCACACTTTGCTGCGTCGACAACTTTTCACTTAGATATTTGTCAGCTGTTCGCTGTCATTTTGGCTCTTTGAGTTATTTTTTGAGTCTCCGACTTTTTTTATAAGAAGTTGTGAGAGAGCGAGTGCGGCTACCTTGTTAAGTATGCCTTGCACACAGGCATCCCAGTCACAAACACGCTTACATTCTTAAAAGACACTTTGGAAGTCGGCTCTCGGCAAAACGGTCAGTGAAAGACATGAGCAAAACAGAAACGAAATAAGCGATCTTTGGTTGAGCGAAAACAGCTATTGAGCAAAACAGAATTGAAAGTGTCTTTTTGCAACCTCTTTTCGGTGTGTCTGTAACAGAACAGTTTCTCACAGACACGCTGATAGTGTTAACAGTTTTTTGCGAGCTCTGGTATTTCCTCATCATCCGTCGCGGATGACTGCCACAACACTAAGCTTCTTTCATCTGAAAGGCTAGATTTACTATCGATATGCTATCGAATTCATAAGTGTCAGTAATGGGGTGTTGCCACGAAGGAAGTGGAACTTAGCTCAATGGGAGTTATGTTTATGAACCTCCCTTTATTGAAAACTGACTACGCCCTGGCAAGTGCCAAATTTTCCATTATTTCTTATGAATGATTTGAAACTGGCTATAGCGTGGAGGGACTGCCAGGAGAGCATGCTTCTTAACTTGTAGAATAGAGAAGGTCCGTTTCGGGTTTAGGTTTATAATCCTTTTCTAGAGACAAAAATAACCTGAAACAAAGCAGTTCGAAGGGCTACGTTTATGGACCGGGGTGAAGCCTTGATTCCGGACAAGCTTTTTTTTAGGTTGAACAAAAATTTGAGTTTAAAAAATTCCGTATTGTGGTTTTAAGCTATTAAACTTGTAGTAAAAATGCCAAAAATGAAGTTTGTTGAATTTTTTGTATTTTTTTTTTTTTCAAAGGAAACAGTTAATTTTGGATATTGCTTTCATTAAAACACGCTAAATAAACAAATCACACAAATGAGTTCGTTAAAATAAATAAGCACTTACCTTTTAATAAATCGCCATAAACCTGCCAAGCCAAGGCACAAGTCAATTTATCTTTGCATACAGTTTGAAAGTCCGCTAATTGTAGCTGTAACGAAAATACAGTTTTACAGTCACCGGTGGCGGCAGTGTGTGTTTTGCCTTCTAAGCGCCTACCATGGCTGCAGAGCTGCGACTGTTTTCTTTGCTTGTAGCTTAAAAATAAAAACAAATTCTGTTTAATTAAATTATATACATAAACTAAGGTAAGTTTAATAAACTTTGAGCACTTTTAAGAAGCAAAACAGCAAAAAACTTAAACAACATGGGCAAAGCAGCTGTTGCTTTGAGGCTCGTGACGTCATTATTGACTCGTTGTTAAAATGTAGTAGTGTGACCAGAGTTGAGCAAAGCTGAACAGTTGGCGGGTGATTCAAATTTGAAACCTACCTGCCTAATTTTTTTTGCCAAAATGATTTAACATTATCGTTTTAGGCTAATTCAACAAAATCAAATATGTTTATTTAAGTAAAGCATATTTTTTTCCATTTAAAAAAAAAAAAAAAAAAAATTAATACTGCGAAATTAAATTAAAGCCAGTCTTGAAAAACATAAAAAGTAATGAAAATAAGGATAACAAAAAGTCATTAAATAATGGATTTAGTCTCCAGATTTATTTATGAGCTCGAAAATGCCAAACCACATCGCGCTAATGTTGATTTCGAACTCTCAATCCGGTAATTTGACCCATTCCTTGGTAAGTGCTTTTCAAAGGACCTCAGTGGAGTTAAACTTTCGTCCGCCAGCAAAAACACGACACGGCTACAAGGTAACGCCACATGGTTTCAATGGGATTCATGTCCAAAGAACGCGCTGGCCATTCTTAAAGCTTGATTTGACTACTTACGATTGGCCCTTGACAAGGTTATGGCAGGAAAGATGGGACCCAAAATGTCTTTTTTTGTTTAATGATAGCTAGGAGAATACTTGATACATAGAACTTAATCTATTTACAAATAGTTAACAAGAATTACTAATAACAGGACTTAGACAGCACGGCAAACGCCTGGGATAACAACTTAACACGCAGCACAGGTCCTGGGAGTGATCTGTCATCTTGCTGGGGAAACCAGCAGCGTGCAAATATTAGTAGGGGATAGTCTCAAGGGTACACTTAAGGCAAGTTGATTAGGCGGCCCGAGGGACGCCCAGAGGTCTGAGGGATGTCGTCGGTTAAGGCGTCTTCTGAGCCTGTTTGTAGCCAATTCAGATGCAAGTCTATTGGAGTGGGCCACCAGTCGGTCATGATACCTACTAGTATGCATATTGATTTGGGCGCATAATGGCAAAACATCCAAATCGCGATATAAAGTTGTATGCCTCACATGCCGGGGAGCATCAGCAATGCGCTGTAGTACTCGGCTTATAGAAGATTCAAGTTTCTTGAGTGTAGTGGAGCATGCCGTACCCCATAGCGGGATCCCCCAGGTCCAGGAAGGCATGATAACAGCCATGTAAACAAGGATTTTGGATCGCAACGAAAGTCCGCTACGAGGCTTGAGAAGCCAATCAAGCTCCTTCGCCTTAAGGCCTGTTCTGAGAAGCGCGGAAAATTTAGCTCGCTAAATTGCACATAATAAATTTAGCATCCACATAAATTATTAGTGAGCCCATATATAAGTCAAAGAGACCAAATACAGAAACGGCCACACTGGTAGTCCGCTGTTTTGTTTTGTTTACAAACAAAAGTTGAAAGTGTTTTTTTTTCCAAAAATAGTTTAATTAAGCTGCGCAACAGAAACACAGATATGTATGTTGATGGAGGTAGCGGCATCAAATTCCGGTTCAAGGCGTTGGGCGAGGATCAAATTATTGCCCGTTTGAGACACACTTGGAGTAGGTGCAGATCGAGGAGGAGGCCTACAAGTCTATTTTACGGATATTGGGAGATGATATGCGTCCTGCCATCGTCTTAAAGGGGTCGAGCACTTTTGATGCTTGATTCAAAGTTGGTTAAATATGCATTTCTTTGTAGGAATGCTGCTATCGTCTCCAGGACGGCGGCTCGGAGTATCTGCAAATCATGAATTTGGGCTGTGCCATCATTTTGGCTCTCAAGTGAAACGCAATGCTAAAGATTGGAAAATATATTTTTAGTTTTCATACAAAATTATTGTTTTATTTGCCGTAAATTCAAAATCCTGCTCCTGGCGTTCACGTTTGACAGCCACGCCCACACCGCTGGAGCTGGCAATGCTGCCCACTGCAGTCGCATCGCTATCCAACTCTATTTTTAGCTGGTCCGCGGTGGTGGTAAACTGGATGACCGGGTTTGGATGTCACCACCTGCTTGTTTGGTATCCACCGAGTGCGGATGCTTGCGTCCGTTGGCATAGGAGACGATTTTAGGGGTATGGCACTACAGTGCTGATTTTGTAACTTTCTTGGGCTGATTTGTGGCCCTTAGCTAATAGTTTCCTCACGATTGAATCTCTCGGTGCGTTTTCTTTTGGGTTCATGTTTCCCGTGCATTGTCGATTTTGACGTCAAAAAAATGAGCTGCTTATATTTCCGCCATGGCATCAGCTGTTCATTCAATCCACTCACGACCCACACCGCTATCGATACGTCAACTATCGATAGGCCAATTGTCTATTTATTTAGCGCGTCTCAGAATACTGAAACGAAATTCCGCCGCGGAAAGTTTCCGCCACTGTTTTTTTTATATGGAGTGCGTCATAAAAATTTATTTTCCGCGCTTCTCAGAACAGGCCTTTAGCTGCTACTGGGCTTTCCAGGTCAGGCGGCGATCCAATGTCACACCAAGATTTTTAACCGCAGATTTCAAATATGGGTCTCTTGACCCAAGAAGTCGCACTCGAGCAACTTTCCCGCGTCTCATAGCGAAGCTGCAGTGTTGGCTTTTTGAACGGTTAATAGCTATGTTCCAGCGGTTCGCCCAACGACCAAAGCCATCCAGGAACTGCTGGACCTTAGCAGATGCTCTTTTGCGGCTTGTGCTGGATGCAAGAAAAGCGGCATCGTCAGCATACGTGGCGATAAAGGTGCGATGTGCAACTGGATACGGCAGATCCGAGGTGAACAGAGAGTATAGCACCGGTCCGAGAACACTACCCTGAGGTACCCCTGCAAGAATGGGACGGATGCTTGATCGCTCGCCTCTCAGCTCAACCGTGAAACGGCGCCCCAGGAGAAAGGAGCGAATGAGCAGATATTGTTCTGGAGAGAGGAGGGACTTAAGCTTGATTAGCAGGCCCTCGTGCCAAACGCGATCGAACGCCTGTCTTATATCCAGAAAGACGGCAGAGCAATATTGCAGGTTCTCGAATGCCTTCAAAATGTGGTTTGAGAGTCTGTGGACCTGTTGCGGCGCACAGTGTCCTCTGCGAAAACCAAACTGATGGTCAGGTATAGCATCTTCGACCGCGCTAACTGGCAACATTCTTCCAAGAAATATTCTTTCAAATATTTTGGAGAAAGTTGGCAGTAGACTAATTGGCCGGTAGGAGTCGGGCTTTGAGTGATCCTTGCCCTTCTTGGGAATCATTACGATCACAGCGGACTTCCAAGTGGTCGGGAAGTAGTGCAACCGTAATATCGCGTTGAATAGCATCAGCAGGAACAGGACTCCCACTTCAGGAAGTGCCTGGACAGTTTTGCCGTCAACATCGTCGATGCCCGGGGCCCTAGTGGACTTTAGCAGCCGTATCTGAAGACGCACTTCGTCCAGAGAGATAGATGTCTACTAAGATATCATCAACCAATAAGTTTTAATAACCTTCTGAATTCAAGCGACCTGTAATCGTGCATATCGGGGTCCGATTGTAATAGCTAAAAGCGACCCAAAACATTATAGATTGACTTGATGTCGTGCCAGTAGTAATAAAAACCCTCTGGTTGATCAAAGTTAAACGTTTTCTCGTCCGAGAATACCACATTTATCCACTTCTCTCTGCAAGACATGTGACGTTTTGCAAAATTCATGCTGGACTGCTTATCGTTTCTGATACATCTGATAAGATGACGTCAATGTTGGCTTCCTCTTTGTTTATTTCAAGATTACAGCTCGCATGAATTCAGAAGGTTATCCAAACTGATTGATTGATGTCTTAGTCAGGGCTGCAAACCCAAAAAATTTTTCGGAACCTCCGGCTTGCAGGTTTGAACCAAAATTTACCAACGGTTAAGGTTCGGAAATTTAAGGTTCGAGGTTTTTGGGCGTTGGTTTTGGTTCGAGCCTTGGTTCGTTGCTCGTTTTCAAAATTACAATACAATAGGTATACACCTGACGCATAAATACATTTTAAGACTGTAAGACGTAGATTATATTTGACGTGAGATTGGCGCTCGTTTGCTGGATATGGACTTCCTTCATTGCTAGTGTAAAAATCTTCAGTCCAATTGATTATACTTTCTCGTATGCACTTTAATCAGCCTCACAAAATTGATCATCGATTGGTGTTTATTCGCCACACTTGGAACTTTTTTGTACAATGATTTGATCAAAAATGCCTTTAACTTCTGTTGAAGGTGCCGCATTAAATTTGCTGCATGCCCGCCGGTCATATTTAGTTTGCATTCGTGAAATTCTAATTTATCAGTGCTTTCATTGTATGTGTATTAAATTTGTTGTCATTGCTTCACACCTTCTCAGTCAAAACTTCTTAAACGAAATGAAATGCGCTTTTTTTCTTTTTTGACTTGTGTGTTTTTTTTGTCTCTTTCTGTTTCGATTCTTCTTTGCACCCAATTTTGCTAAAACTAAATGCTAAAACTTAGCAGAGATTAATTTAAAATAGCTAAACAATATCAAATAATTAGCTAGAGTTGTAGGCTCCGGCAAAACTGAATAGATTCCAGCATTCGAGCTAACAAAATAGCTATATCTGTTGGGGAAAATTAACTAATTTGGCAACGCTGCGTGTGGCACACACTTCTGTTTGTATTCGGCTGACATGTTTCTGCAGTAGCATGCACCGGGTTGGTTAAATTGGCGCATATGTACAGCTGCGGCAAAAATAATAGCACCATGACATACATTTTTCTTTATTGATCATTTGTTTAATAACTATTCATATATTTAACTTGTTTAAGGCTTTTATTTATACTTTAGGCTCTAATTTATCGAAATACAATGCAAGTGTCGTCGATAATTACATGAAATTGAAATATTTACATTAAGAATGTGAACGTTGAACATTTTAGGCGGCAACAAAAATAGCACTACTTCAAAAATAACTTAAGAAAACGAAAAAAAACCGCGAAGTTCTGGAATATTTGTATTCTTCATCGATATAGTGTATTAATATTTGGTTGTAAAACCTTTGGCAGCAATGACAGCAGCACAACGTCTCGTCATCGTCATTGACCAAATTTTGGCACCTTTCCCGTGGAATACTGCTCCATGATTCTTGAATGATAGCCCAGAGCTCCTGATTATTCCTTGGTTTTGCATTGGAAACATATTTTTTTTACATCAGACCAAAGCTTCTCTATCGGGTTTAAGTCTGGAGACTGAGCAGGCCAATCCATTAGGTGAAGGGATCTGTCTTGAAACCACTTACGAGCTTTCTTGCTGGTATGTTTAGGGTCGTTATCCTGTTGGAAGACCCACAACAACGGCATTTCGTATTCCGCATAAGGCAGCATCACTGTTTGCAAAATATCGCAATAGACATGTTGATCCATAATACCTTTTATCCAATGTATTGGACCCACTCCGTAATAAGAAAAGTATGCACAAACCATGATACTCGTTCCACCGTGTTTTATGGTCTTGCAGGTGAAACTCGGGCGGTATTCCGAATTGGGGGGTCGCCGTACATAGGATCGAGATCCTCTTCCTCCAAATAGCACGATTTTGCTTTCATCCGACCATAGGATGTTTCTCCACATTTCTGCCGGCCAATTCAGGTGCTCTTTGGCAAACTCTATTCTTTTTGCCACATGCTTCGCATTCAAAAGTGGAACTTTTCTCGGACTACGGGCACTTAATTTATAATCTTTTAAGCGATTCCGAACTGTCCTAATGCAAGCCGATATGTTAAGCTCCTTCTTTAGCTCAGTAGCCGGCTTAAAGGGGGCCTTCTTGCACTCGCGAACCAGTCTGTTCACCAGCAAATTAGACATTGCGACTTTTCTACCGCGTGTTTCTGGTTTATTTTTATAATTTAAGGCATTACTAATCATTTTATTGGAGCAACCGACGATTTGCCCCACCTGAGCGTAGGTGTTGCCTTCCTCGATAAGCTTTTTAATGATTTCCCTCATTTCGTCACTACAATGCTTTCCACGACCCATAATTAATAATTTTTTTGAACTTAATGATAGTGTGGCGACTCGACTTTGCAATACGACGCATTTACTGTCCGCAGACACAACAACAATCATCATGTCGCATGTCTGTTCCTCGGAATCTCAAAAAATCCGTTATCAGTGCTATTTTTTTTGCCGCTCTGTTTTGCACTTCGTTTGCTGAGATGCCTTATACAGAAAAAACCGTTAGCAAATTGAGCATTAACACATTACTCTCAGAGAGATCACATGTAAGCCTATACTGTACAACAAAATTATTAAACCAATTACAAAAAAAACAAAGAATTTTATATGACGCAGTGCTATTATTTTTGCCGCAACTGTATATGTATAAGATGAAAAATAAAACGTTCAATACATTGTGCAGTGTACATAGGTGTTTACATTGAATATCTCTGACTGGAATTATTGTGGTCTATGTGTATGTAATATACTCTGATTTTTCAGGTATTATTGTATATATTGTTTTACATATGTACAATATATGTATGTATATATATGTTAATAACCATTGGGAGTGCGAAAAGGAGAAAATAACAAATCGAAGACATTTATTTTTTGAACCGAACCAAAAGCTTGGGTTCGGAACGGGTTCGGGTTGACATATTTTCGTCCTCGTTGTTCGGTTCAGGGTTTGGTTCACAGTAAAAATAAAGCCAGAATTCCGGGTTCGAACCGGTTCGGTTCAAAACTGGTTTGCAGCCCTGGTCTTAGTATACTTTTTGGACAAGATAGTTCTCTCTGTATTTGGTTTGATATTAGTATCCCAGTTTCACCTGCAACCTTACCTGAATTTCTAAATTTTATTTCAAAATTCGATAGACCATCAAATGCATGGCCATTAAATTGAAGTGCACAACTAAACTTTATATGCAGACATTGTCTTGAGTCTCGAGTCTAGACTGACTGGCAACTTGGGCACTTGACAGCTACTCCCCGCCTTCCATTTCCATTTCCATTTCCATATTCCCCAAATTCAGCTCTAGACAAAAACAAGACACAAAATTATGCTAAACAGATGCAGTTCAGTTCAGCTAGCTGGGATATGCATGCCAAGCAGTTTTTTGGCAAAGAAGAAGATTCCTTGAGAGCCAAAAGGATTGTAACGCAATGCCGATTAGTACTCAGTTTATTGTGTCTGCATGGGGTTTCAATTAGCCCCTTTGCTCCGTTTACTGTATGTACCTGAGAATCAATGCCAAAGCCAAGAGAAGAATCCTGAGCACCCAATCCCACAACAAAAACTAAAACTGGCAACGTAAACCAGATGTTGCGGTCGATGGCCATTATTGAGCTTGTCAATGACAGGAGCGGGCCATAAGCCCGGGCAAGGCAATTACAGCCGAGACGACGACTAGAACGACGACAACAGTTATTACAATTACACACACACACACTCACTCTTTAAGCTGCCGGACATGGGCCAGGGCCAAGGAGTAGAGAAGTAGAATGTGCGTCTGTGTGTTTGCGCTTACTTAATGCTGTTTGCTGGCAAAGTTTGTGCGTGTTGTCCGGCTGAAGTTTCCGTTGTGTGTGTGTGCACACAGTTAACCATAATATTATTTGCACTTGCTGCCCACGAAGCAAAATGGCCAGCTTGGTTCTAGTTGTCGCCGTAGTCATAACAATTCCCTGCCAAATGGACGCGTTTATGGGCTTTCCGCTTCAAAAGAATTGCTCCTCACATACGACCTCCACGTACATTCAATTACTTCATTTTGCTTCGCAGAGTTCCGGGGTTCTGGGTTCTTGGTTTGTGGTGGGCTTTAATTGAAAATACTTTCACCTCATAAAGTTCGTAAAGGTGCACTCCCTCCACACACACGAGCACACTCCTCAGAGTCAAGCAATTTCAATTTCACTCTCAAAATTATGCTAGTTGCAGCCGTTGAGCAAAGCGAAGTAGGGCTAAGGGAGCTTTTAGAACGGACGCAAACAGGCAACAAGGTTCAGTATATTGAAGGGTTAGTGGTGATTTTAGATGATGATGAAAACGAATCTGTTTTCGAAAATACTCTGTACCGAAGGTTCATACAGAATACTCTGTATGAACGCTCAGATGTCAGAGATGGTAAGAGATAGGTATTTGACGAGTATGGAACATATACTTCTTATAGTTGCGGGCAGATCAAGTTTATTTTCAATTTATGCCACGCCCCCTCCCGCCCCCGCAATTTGGAAAAAACCTCATATCTCCCACAGTTTTGAAGTAAGATGGTTCGTACCTTCTACAGATATTGAGTAATCAAGATTATTTATCGATTTGTCGAAAAAATGATAAACATCGGATGAACTACACTCAAGTTATGACGCCCTGGCAGTAGTGGCGTCTTCTATTGGTCAGATTTGAAGTGGTGGCGCCATCTATTGAACCCGAACCGAACCTCCTGTATACAAAACGAGAAGGCCAAGCTAACTTCGTCTGTGCCGAAGTTTTTATACCCTTGCAAATGCTGTTTTTGAAATGTCAAAGTTTAAGAACGCTTCAATACAAATCAAAAATTTTTGTAACTAAAACCCATTTTCCGACAGATAAACTTCTGATTTCGACCAAATTTTGCGAATCTTTTTGAAAAAATATCAAATTAACAAGCGCAGAGTTTAAGAAAGATAAAATTTAAAACCAAAAAACTCACTTAGACTCATTTTCCGACCGATCGGTCCTATGGCAGCCTTAAGATATAGTCACCCGATTTCGACCAAATTTTGCGAATGTATTTGGAAGCATATAGAATTAGTAATCAATGAGTTTAAGGACGTTTACATTAAGAACAAAAATAAATTCTTACTAAGAACCATTTTCCACCGATTGTTTCTATGGCAACCATAAGATATAGTCACCCGATGTCGATCAACTTTTCCAAATTAGTTTGAAAGCGCCTAATATTAAGAATCACCGACCTTAAGAACGATTTACTTGAAAACAAAAAAGTTTTTTTTCACTAAGACCCATTTTTGACCGATCGGTCCTATGGCAGCTATAAGATATGGTCATTCGATCCGGTCGGTTCCGATATATTAGCAGCGTGCAGTAAAAAGAAGACTCTGTGCAAAATTTCAACTCGATAGCCTTAAAACTGAGAAACTAGTTTGCGTAGAAACAGACAGACAGACGGGCAAAGCTTAATCGACGACTCAGCTCGTCGCCCTGATCAAGAATATATGGGTATTTCCACAGAAAAGTCCACCGAGACCAAAAAAGGAAAAGTACTTAAAAACACTATTTTTTATCATATTTTCATGGGGAAACAATCAAAATGAACTAACATGAGCCAATCTTAAATATATTCATAACCCATTTCGAGATTGTCAAATGGAAAGTCGCTCAAGCGCCATTTTTCTCATTTGGATTACTTTTGTTGTAAAATAAAAATGCCTTTAGAGTTAAAAAATATTGCATAAGACACCATAAGAAACTATATGATTGCAATTATCTGTAAGTTTTTGCTTTATATTATAACAAAAACAACATAAATGTAATGAGGAAATTTAAGTAACGTAACGTCAGGTAACGTCACGTCAGATACTTATGCAAATAAACAAAAATTGGAAAAATATTTTTGGAAGATAAACTTGAATTATTTCAAATCATACTACAAATATTTGTATACAAAAAAGATTTGCCCAATTCGCAGAGTTTTGCAATTTTCTAAAACAAGTCAAAGCCCACTTCCGTTTTATGTAACGTAATGCCAGCACGTATTTTTGCTTATACCTTTAACTCCTTAAAATCGATTGATGTTATTGTTTTTGCTGATTATAGTGATACTTAATTGCTACCCAAATATAAAACAATCTTTTTAAAAATCCAAGATTTTCATATATTTTAAAAACATTTTTTCTTACAAACGTAACGTCACGTCAGTTTGGAAATGCCCATATCTAGTTTATTCTGCCTGTTACATACTTCTGCCTTCTGCCTGTTACATACTTTTGCACAAACTTAATGTACTCTGTGTACCTTTGATACAGAGTATAAAAAGGGTGTCTTAGAGCTTCCTGAAATTCCGACAAGCCTCTTATGCCGGGTTGAACTCAAGCCAACTAAAACTAATTTTCGTTCTTGCCCTTAGAAAAGCTCATGGCGCCGCTTACTTGACAGGCACAGGCGCTTACTTAACAGTTGATTCAATTCCGACGCTCATAAGCATTCCGGAGCCTACTAAGCTTGAAAGATGTCTTCTTTTCTGATTCTTGCCACCATTCTAATACTCCATCGCACCTCTGAGATGCATTAGGAGAGAGGTACCCTTGTTCTACTCAGCATTTTCTTAGCAGCATAGAGTCTATTAGTGACCTATAAGATGATATAACCATGTACGTCTGTCCGTCCGTGTGTTTCTATGCAATCTTCTTCGACAGTTTTAAAGCTATCTTGACCAAACTTTGACTATAGCATATAGCTGCCATGGGAACCATTTAAAACCTAGTTTTAGTTAGAAAAACTCTTTTGTTTTCATTGCAAACTTAACCAAATCTCGTATTTATAAGTTTTCTCTGCTTTTTCATAATTCCACTAAGTTTCATGAAAATCGGACAACTATATGGTATAGGGTTCAAGGTTAATCGGTATGGCGGATCCCTTAATATACTTTCCAGTGTATTAAAACTTAAGCTCTACTGCAGTTAGCTTTGCCTTCTCCAATTTGTGTGTGATTAATTGGAAAGAGGAAAAACATTTTTGTTTGTTTTCTAATTCCGTTTTTAAGTGAAGCCCCCAGAGCCCTAGGTTAACTCGCTCAATTTGCAAAGTATGCAAAAATTTTGTGTGTGTTTCTTTTTTTTTTGCTACTTTGCCACTTAACATATTTGCTTATCGCCCTCCACTTGTGTGTTCATTACATGCCACCAGCAGCAGCACCAGCTTCAAACAGTAGCCTGGACATGGACATGGACAACGCTCTGGCCACATTGAGGTACACCGCCAAGAGACTTTTAATTGAACTTTTGCAACAACACCGCGGGGATCAATTGAGATTTATTGCCGGGACGTGTCAGTGTATTTTGTGGCTTGACTGGGATTGGCCTTGGTTTGGTTGGGTTTGGTTTTGGTTGGGTTTTTATTTAATTTCAGTCAACATAAATTTCTAATGTCATTTGCAAGTCAAAACGAATATGGCCTAATTGCGGAAACTTTGGCCAAGTTTTTGTGTGTGAAGGAATTCAATTTGCTTGGCCGCAACTTTAATGACAATTTAAGCATCTTAATGACTTAATGGCTTTCGCCTGGTCCTTGGCCACAGTCAAAATGATTTTGCCGCATCATTGGCAATGCAATTAACTCTCACCAGAGCGAGTGTCCTTGGTAATTAGGAGCCAAAGTTCGTTAAATGATTTTCTATGACTGTGCGCGAAATTTCATTAAACTTCGATAATTGCATGACAAGACAAGAAATGCAGCCACGCCACAAATCCTTATGTGTACATATATCTAATTAAAGCAGATTGTTCAGTGAAATGCATCAGTAAATTTGTCATACAATCTTGAAGCAGCAAGTCCATGTGGTTGCTGACCAGCAAATTGAATTTCATTGTAAAAAGGTTGTAACAACAGCCAAATGTGTTTGTCTGTGTATGTATAAATTTTCAGCCTGATTGGCTTTCGTACAGGCAAATGAATAAACTTTCAGTCAGAAATTATACGGAGGAGATTTGGGGAGCTGCTGCACAATTGGATTTCCAGTCGACGTGCAGCAACAACGGGAACAACAACACGTTTCCATTTTCCACTCGACTTGAGTTGAGCGCGTTTCGCATTTCAGCAAAATGTTCAATGCGACAGTTGACAACAAGGACAATTGCCTCAGCCAGACAGCATTGTCCAGTCCAGTTTTGTTTGCATCCCTAAAATGTGCACATTGAGTGACATTTATCACTGTGAGGCATAGCCCGGAAACATACAATTGTTGTTGTTGTTGTTGTTGCTGGCACAGAATTCATTTACGTAATTAGTGGCCAAGAGGCGTTTGACATTGTCGCAGCAACCACAGCCGCAGGGCAACCGCATTCCAAGTCCTTTCAAATCACCGCAATGTCTCAGCCCCAATTCATAGCATACTTTTGTGCGCTCGCACACACACACACACACACAAGCACACACAAAAGATAAGCCACAGACTGACCTGGCCATTGCTGGTTGCCTTCGGCGCTTGGCTGATTCAATACAAATTTATGGCATTTGATTGAAATAATTAGACAACTTAAGTGCTCTTCTGTGTTTTACTGGGAGACGACAAAACATTTTCACTTGAGCATGGGGCGGATGCAGTTTTGTATTAAGTTAGCAGGAAAGTCTTAAAGGTTTTTGTGTTCTGGAAATCTGGAAAAGAGTCTTCTTTTTGAGGCAACCTGCATCAATGAAGGAAACCTTAAGACTCTTTAACTATATCATATTTCATAATCTATCAAAAATAGAGGAAAGCTATCTTCGCCTCGACCGAAGTTTATATACACTTGCAGCTTGTATATAGTAGTAGATAGTATTAAAAGACTGCAAACCTGTAAATTTTGGTGAAGGTTCGGTGTAAGGCTCGTTTCGCGGAGCGTTTCCTGTACTAATCGAACCCAAGATTTTAGTTCGAGTCTGGGGGGTTCATAGATTATTAAATAGTTGACCGATTTTTGCCTTAACATTCGGTCAAAATTTAGACATATATAATATTTAATCAGGAGAACGCATCCGAACTACCAGGCTATGTATATGAGTCGTCAAGTCGATTGGACCAAATTCCTTATTGTTCACCTTCATAGGTGTTCTAAAAAGTCTTTTAAAATTGCCTGGTCTTTGAATTTTGGAAGCCTCAACTTCTACGTTCATACCCAGACAGCATTTTACTAAAATTCTGATCACATTTAAGTCTTTTTTAAGTCCTTTGTCTGATTAAAATTGTCAAAAATTATACTTTTGTCGTGAGAAGAGTCGAAGAGTCTTAAAGAGTCGTTTATACACCGTTTTTCTTATCATTTTTGACTCAATTTCGAATCATATTTCCAATCATTTGCGAGTCTTTTTCTAGTTTTCTTTCAATAAATCACGTTTTGAGCATTTCCATGAGTCATTTCCGAGTCTTCTTTAAATCGGACATGAATTTAATCTCTTTTCCGCTTTTCCGATTATACTTATGTTTTTCTTTCTTCTCGAAATCGCCATATGAATTGGATTTCTAAAAAGCATTTTTCGTTATCAACTCAACCGATTCTGTACTATACTATAAAATAGTTTTTATACCCTTGCAAAGGGTATTATAATTTTGCCCAGAAGTTTGCAACGCATAGAAATATTCATTTCCGACCCCATAAACTATATATATTCTTGATCAGGGCGACGAGCTGAGTCGATTGAGCTTTGTCCGTCCGTCTGTCTGTCCGTCTGTCTGTCCGCCTTTCTGTCCGTCTGTCTGTCCGTCTGTCTGTCCGTCTGTTTCTACGCAAACTAGTATCTCAGTTTTAAAGCTATCGAGCTGAAATTTTGCACAGAGTCTTCTTTTTACTGCACGCTGCTAATATGTCGGAACCGACCGGATCGGATCACTATATCTTATAGCTGCCATAGGAACCATAGGTCGGAAAATGGGTTTTAGTGAGAAAAACTTTTTTGTTTTCAATGTTAACGTGATTAAACTCGGTCATTAATAATATTATATGCTTTCAAACAGATTTGAAAATTTTGGTCTAAATCGGTTGACTATATCTTATAGCTGCCATAGGACCGATCGGTCGGAAAATGGGTCTTAGTGAAAAAAAACTTTTTTGTTTTTAAGTAAATCGTTCTTAAGGTCGGTGATTATCAATATTAAACGCTTTTAAACTAATTTGGAAAAGTTGATCGACATCGGGTGACTATATCTTATGGTTGCCATAGAACCAATCGGTCGAAAATGGTTCTTAGTAAGAAATTTTTTTTTTGTTTTTAATGTAAGCGTCCTTAAACTCGCTGATTACTAATTCTATATGCTTTCAAATACATTCGCCAAATTTGTTCGAAATCGGATGACTATATCTTAAGGCTGCCATAGAAACCATCGGTCAAAAAATGGGTCTTAGTGGGAAAAACTATTTTGTTTTGCATGTTAACGTCCCCAAACTCGGCCATTACTAATATTATATGGTTTTACACAGATTTGCAAGTTTTGGTCAAAATCGGATGACTATATCTTACAGCTACCATAGGACCGATCTTTCGGAAAATGGGTCTTAGTGAGAAAAACTTTTTTGTTTTCAATTTTATCGTTCTTAAACTCTACGGCTGTTAACTTGATATGTTTTCAAAAAGATTCTATCTACTATCTGTCGGGAAATGGGTTTTAGCTAAAAAAACAAGAAAGAAAGTCGGTCAAGCCCGACTATAACATACTCTGTACCCTTAACGTCTCAGCTCGCATTTGCTCACGAGTTATACGCGCTCATCTCTAAGTTTCACTCTCTCTCTCTTTCTCTCTCTCTCTCTCTCACTATTGACGTTCAATAGAATGCTGCGGTGGTGGGTGGGGTGGTGCTGGGTGTTTACTGGCCGTTTTTTGCTCATAACTTGAGTATCGTTTATCCGATCTTTATCATTTCTTCAGCAAATCGATAAATAATTTTGTTTACAAGGTATCTCTAGAAAGTACGAACGATCTATCTTCAAAACTGTAGGAGATATGACGTTTTTTCCAAATTTCGGGGGCGGGAGGGGGCGTGCCAAAAATTGAAAATAAACTTGATCTGCCTGCAAGTATAAGAAATATATGCCCCATACATGTCAAACCTCTATCTCTTACCATCTCTGAGATCTCTTCGTTCATACGGACGGACAGACGGACATTGCTCGATATAGCTGTCGGCTGTTGATGCTGATCAAGAATATATATACTTTATAGGGTCGGAAATGATTCCTTCTCCCTGTTACATACTTTTGCACAAACTTAATATACTCTATGTACCTTCGGTACAGAGTATAAAAATTGTTGATATAATCAAGCAAGCAATCGCCCATAAGGTGGCACAATGCTTGTCAGGCAACAGGCAAAAGCAAGTCTACAGGCACAGCTCAGCAGGAGTAAAAGTCGTTAGATACTCTAACTGAAGGGCAAAACAAAAACATTTATCGATCTAGAAAAGTGAAAACAAGCGTGTGACCAACAAGATCAACAGCTACGCGTTTGTCTCCAAGATGGTTACAGACGTAGAAGCTGCCTTTAATGGTACAGACCCAGAGACAAGGCGTTGACCGCCAAGCGGCTCTAAGAACTCTGCCAGCGGTGGGCAGACGCATACGAAATTGCATCGCAATCACCTCGCATCGAAGTGTGTTACAACAACAAATGTAGTGCAGTGGGCGCGATCGAGACTCACCAATAAGTGTGGTTTTTTCCATTTTTGATATATGCCATCGTGAGTTCCAATGTCTGGAAGATATAAAGCCACCGCATCAAAAAGCAACAAAAGACAGTCAAGCGGCACTAAGATCTATAGGTCTGGGCACGACCTTGTTCCCATTGCTCCGAGATTTATAAGACGCATAAGAAATTCCGTTGCAATCACCTCGCTTCGAAGTGTGTTACCACAACAAGTGCAGTTCAGTATGCGCAATCGAGACTTATCGATATCTATAGTTCTTATAGTTGGACTGCTTTAAAACTCAAACTTCGTGCCCACCGCTGATCTATGAAATCATCTGTGATCAGTTTCAGTGTCTTTAAGAGATACACTAAGCAGACAGACCCAGGTGTACCAAGCCATCAAGGCCTAGAAGTGAGGCTCTGGGGCTTCGAATAGAGGAATTGGACATATCTCAAGACTAGACTAGGATTAACTCGGAAACAATGTTCAAAATCAAGTGCAAGCAGCGCAACTACAAGCTGAGTCACTTCGTTCTGTAGTTCCCGCTGGCTGTAGATTAGTGAGAATCATGGGACAAGCGGTTAGACTAGACTGATGTCTCACTAAGGACAACATCTGCATGAAATGCAAGGTACAGTGAGTTATCGAAACCCGAGATTTGCTGGAAGGTGCCTTCTAAGAACAACTGTTCGACTGCGGGGAAACCAAAAATTTCCAAAATAGAAGCAGGGATCTGTCAGGTTTCACCCACAATTAGATGAAACAACTCTTAGCAACCGCAAGAAAACTCATCAACTCTGTTTTGGTAACAGTTTTTGGGGGGACATAGGCATTTAGGATATTAACGTGCGTATGCCTACGTGTAGCCTCTTACCTTTTGGTTGGGAAATTTAATTAAGGAACTTTTGAACTTGCGATATAATTGAATCAACAGCGAACACAAGCGGAAAACTTCATTTGTGGTGATGTGCCACAGTCGAAGCAGGAAAAGCAAAGTGCGCGCGCCATTTTAATGCTAAGACTACGTGCAAGTTACAAGGGCAAACACACACACACACACACACGCACACACACATGGCGCCTAAAATGCGGCAACAGAAAAGCGAAAGCAGCAACAGCAGCAGCAGCAGCAACTGACAAAAGGCAAAACATCAGCAAAATCAAAACAAAAACACACGATTTACCGGCAAAATGCACGTGACAGCCAAAAAATAGCGAGAATGGATGGAGCGTGGTTTCGTCAAGTGACGATTGCAACTAAACGAAGTGAAGAATGAAGCTGCGCAGAATCCAACGAGGACTATAAAAGCCAACAGTTAAGAGCCATTCAACGCATTTCGTTGTCAGCAGTTGAAGGATAAACTTGGGAAAACAAGCGGAAAACCCAAAATAAAAAAAAAACTTTAAAGTGAAAATAAAAGTGAATTCAAAAACATTTACTCTACATGTGTGTGTGTGGATAGAGTGGACTGCTAGTGAAGTGTGGGAACTTTTTATAAAGTGCGAACTGGAAACTGCATCATGTGGACAAGGACAAGGCAACGTATGCGCCATAAACCGCTTTGGGCATTAATATCCTTGACCGTTTTGCTGTTGGTCTTGGATAAAAGCAATGCCAATACAGAGACCGTTGAGACCACTACCACATCAGAGCCAGGTGAGTTAATGACCTTGAAAGGCAGATGATCAGAGGCAGCAGCAGCACAAAAGCACAAGGGCCTCAATTCCAATCAGAGTTGGCCAACAAAGAACAAAGCAGAGCAAAAGCATTTAATGAAAATGCTTAATGGGAATACTTGACACGCAATTTGATTTGGGACTGATGGGAGGGGGAGGGGGGGAAGGTAAAACTGCGACGCAGTTCCTTTCGAAATGGCGCAGTTTGCTGTGGATACAGGTGCTCGGACTGCACTTTCAATTTCCACTGGCAAAATATTTGCTCCACACACATATAAAGCGAAAGGAATTTAATTTACATGGCAAACGCAAAAATTTGACTTATGGCACCAAAAGGAGACACAGAGACAGAGATAGTGAGAGAGAGAGAGAGAGCAGGAATCTGTATGAAATATGCAATAACACAAATGGCAACTAAAAGCTGACAGTCCAGCGCACATAAATCTTCAAGCATCAGCACGAAAATGATGATGATGCAGCCGAATGTGTTGCATACCCACAGGCGCCAGCTGCATGCATGTGTGTGTGTGTGTGTGTGCGTGAGCTTAGAACAAAAGACTTACTCTAGCTGAGGCAGCATTATGCATGCAAATGGTATAACTGAGTAACGAACTGTCAAAATCGCAGTTACAGCTGAAAAACCAACAAAAAAAAAACAAAAAACCAACAGAAACCAAATGACAAAAAGTCGCCTCTGCACATTATGCAATCTATATGTATATGTGAGCCAAAAGATAAAGATGACTGTCTCTCTCTCTGTCTCTCTCTCTTTCTCCCCACCATCTATGCATGTTTTGCATAAATGCAGTCGCTGCTTTGTGGGTAAGAACTAGAAACTGCTTTTGCTCGACTGGGCATGAATGATTTATGGAGCAGCTGCTGTCGAGCTGCCAGCGATTATCAGCCATAAGCGAGTCGTGACTGGGATTTCGATATATGTTTGTGCTAGGAGACCATTGAATACAAAAGAAAACGCATAGGGACTAAGTACGTAATTCAATCAAAACATAAATCAAAAGCAACTATCTTGTGCCATTTGAGAATTGTAAGTTACAGCGACTGTAATATATGAGAATATTGTACAATCGTACGTAACCTTCCAAACTCTATTTGTATTCGAAAATTGGGCACCAATTTTTCAACAATCTCAACCAAAAACCTTTTACAAACTTAAAAACCAGTACGCTAACCGAACCGAAAATTTTAAGATTTTTTTTTCATTTCATTTGTATTGGTGTGTACGTGAGACGGTCGACGGTCGCGGGCCCCAGCCCGAGTGTGTCTCAAACGGGGGTGGATAGGCACAAACTCTTTGTGAGAGCCATAAAAATGTGCGATCGGCGCCGTTCGGAATGACCTGCTTCCAAACAATGAGCTGCCTACAAAACATTCGACTCTTAACTTTGTCAGCAATGGTGTCGCATGAGAGGGAATATCCCTTAATAAGAGGGCCATAAAAAATTCTCCATCAGCGTTTTTCGCAATGACCTGCTAACCATCAATGAGCTACCTGTAAGTGCATTATGCGGCGGTCAGCGCTGTAAAAAAACATATTCTACAGAAAGGTACACGAAGTCAACGGAAAATACTCTTCCCGAAATACACATAAGTACCTGTAAAAAATGCATTTATCCATTTTTAAGAAGGATTAACTCTTACCTATTTGAATCGCAGCCCATTGATGGTTAGCAGGTCGTTGCGGAAACAGCGGACCGCAACTTTTGTATAGCCCTCATATAAAGGGATAATTCCCTCTCATGTGACACCATTGCTGACAAAGTTAAAGGTCGACTGTTTGAATGGTCGAATCTGGATATTTACAGTGACAGCTGTAAAGTGCAGCTCTGGGCATCTCATTGTTTGAAAGCTGGTCATTCCGAACGGCGCCGATCGCACATTTTTATGGCTCTCACAAAGAGTTTGTGCCTATCCACACCCGTTTGTGAAACACTCGGCATGCGGCCCGCGACCGTCGACCGTCTCACGTACACACCAATACAAATGAAATGAAAAAAAAAAATCTGAAAATTTTTTACACGCGTGAATAAAATTGTTTGGCATTTTTTTTTTACAGATGTCAGCAAAAATAATTTACACGCGTGTTAATAACAGGTGTTAGTAAAATGAAAAAAAAAATAATTTTATTCTTATGAAAAAAATTGTTAGTAACACGTAAAAAATAAAATTTTTTTTCATTGATGGCAGAAAAAAATCTTTAGAGCATTTTACGAACCCTGCGGTATACCGGTACGTACCGGTATGAACCAGTAAAATATGAAGAAAGAGCGGTCATTGGTTATGCATTCATTCGATTCCTTAGTGAAAACTTAATAAAAGTTATACGCTTACTTGCCCTTCTCAAAGGCCACACAATTGTGGAAACTTTGTAGAGATTTCTTTATTTTTATAAACGAGAGTTTCCGGGTTTTTGGGTTTCACTATTTAAACACGGTTATCTATTTTTTCTCTTCCCGGTTTGTCGATATGGATTTTTCTTTCTGTCTGCTTGTCATTTTAATCACAGCTTCTGTCTTTGTCCATCTTCTACTATCTACTGCGTTTTACTTTTGGGTTTCATCATCATCCATTCTCTATACAGTGTGACCATCATTTGATTTTTTTACCAATACCTTAACACTTAATATATCGATACATTTATCCATCTTGGCGGTCATTTTCAAATAATTCTAAAGACTTCAATTTGGAAAACGTTTTAAGCTCAGAAAAATTGATCACGATTGATGGCATTAATCAGTTTTGTGAAAATACTGAACTACACACCTGATCATATTAATAGGTACACACATCAACTCTGACTTTAAGGTAACAGAAAACAGTTTTATTCATTGTTTCAAACTTAAAATTTGTTCTCATTGGTTCTTAAACTATTTGTTTTTAATAAAATAAACTTAATTGTAACATAGAATAATAATATAACATAAAAGAGATCATTTTGTGTTTCAGATACGTTTTCAGTGTGATCATAATAATAGGTACACTTCATGTGTTGGTAAGAAAAAAAATTGTAATTTCCATTTTGGGTTCTTTTTTTATACCCTTGCAAAGGGTATTATAATTTTGCCCAGAAGTTTGCAACGCATAGAAATATTCATTTCCGACCCCATAAACTATATATATTCTTGATCAGGGGGACGAGCTGAGTTCATTGAGCTTTGTCCGTCCGTCTGTCTGTCTGTCCGTCTGTCTGTCTGTCTGTCTGTCTGTCCGTCTGTCTGTCTGTCCGTCTGTTTCTACGCAAACTAGTCTCTCAGTTTTAAAGCTATCGAGCTGAAATTTTGCACAGAGTCTTCTTTTTACTGCACGCTGCTAATATGTCGGAACCGACCGGATCGGATCACTATATCTTATAGCTGCCATAGGAACCATCGGTCGAAAAATGGGTTTTAGTGAGAAAAACTTTTTTGTTTGCAATGTTAACGTGATTAAACTCTGTCATTAATAATATTATATGCTTTCAAACAGATTTGCAAATTTTGGTCAAAATCGGATGACTATATCTTATAGCTGCCATAGGACCGATCGGTCGGAAAATGGGTCTTAGTGAAAAAAAACTATTTTGTTTTTAAGTAAATCGTTCTAAAGGTCGGTGATTATTAATATTAAGCGCTTTCAAACTAATTTGAAAAAGTTGATCAACATCGGGTGACTATATCTTATGGTTGCCATAGGACCGATCGGTCGAACATGAGTCTTGGTAAAAAAATTTTTTTGTTTAGTTTTGTTAGCGTCTTTAAACTCGCTGATGACTTATTTTATATGCTTTCAAATAGATTCGAAAAATTGGGCCGAAATCGGATGACTATATCTTAAGGCTGCCATAGGGCCGATCGGTCGGAAATTGAGTCTTAGTGAGAAAAACTTTTTTCAGACGTTTATCTGTCGGAAAATAGGTTTTAGTTACAAAATTTTTTGATTTTTTATGTAAGCGTTCTTAAACTGTGACATTTGCATTTGCAAGGGTATAAAAACTTCGGCACAGACGAAGTTAGCTTGGCCTTCTCGTTATAGGTAAATTAGTATTTCCTAACTTAGTATCCAGTGTATCCACCTCTCTTTTTGGCCACTACTGCTATTCTTTTTGGCATACTTTTAATAAGAGCCTGGCAGGTCTCTACTGGTGTCTCATACCACAGTTTTTGGACACCTTCGCATAATTTTTGTTTATTTGAAAATGAATGCTTTGCCAATTGCTTTTTTAAGTCTCCCCACAAGTTTTAAATGGGGTTAAGGTCGGGGGATTGGCTTGGCCACTTTAGAACGTCAACTTTTTGGTCCTCGAAAAATTTAGATAACAGCCTTGATGTGTGTTTAGGATCATTATCTTGCTGAAATACCCAACGTAATGGCATATTTTCCTCAGCATACGGTACCATAACTGTTTCCAATATGGATTTGTACTCTTCAGCATTCATTTTGTTCGTAGTCTGATAAATTGGACCTACGCTGTACCAGGAGAAGCTACCCCATACCATTATATTGCCACCTCCATGTTTCACTTTTTTTTTTATAAACCGTGGATGGAATTCCTTTCCATTAGGGCGTCGAACATTCCTTTCACAGTCATTCCCAAACATATTAATCTTGGTTTCATCGCTCCATAATATGTTTCTCCATTTTTTCTGCCCGGTGCATCCTACCCAGTTTTTGCGGTCCCTTGCAAAAGTTTGCTTCATGGTGATATTTCTTTTGCTCATAAGTGGGACTTTTCTGGCAATTCTTCCTGGTAGGTTGGCATCTTGCAGTCGTCTTCGGATAGTTGGAGCACTAACTGAATTCCCAATTTCGGCTGCAATAGCCTTCGATGACTTAAATGGGTCCTTTTTGCTCAAAGTTACTATGTAGTGGTCAAGGGTTTCTGTTGTTTTTTGTGGCCTTCCACGGGTTTCCTGTCTTGGTTTTCTTTCTAATGCATTTTTAACAAAATTATGAGACCTGTTCATTAATTTGGCAATGGTTCGTAAAGATTTGCCTTCTTTTCTCAGACTAAGAACCAATCGAGCTTTTTCTTTAGTATACAAAATAATTATTTAATTCTCTGTATTGACAGGAGCTATACTTAATTTACCTTTAGTTACCAAAAGATCACTGATTACAAAATTATTCACTTGATACTTGTGAGAAACGGAGACTGTACCTATTATTATGATCAGGCGAAATGTGTGGTGGACTCGCAATTTATAGAAAAGCTTTGATATACGGGGCAGCCCCTCTTTCAACCCTTTGTCACAGTGTGGCCAGACATTGACAACAACAAAAAACCAAAAATTAAAAAGCTGTCAACACTAAAAGTACGAAAAAACCATCTATAATTAAAAAATTTCGGTGTGTACCTATTAATATGATCAGGTGTGTATTTGTAGTGTCCTGCTCCTGAAGTAATTGGCTGCTTTCCTCATTTAATTTTAAGTTGAACAGAAATGGATAACACAAGTACTTTTCAGTTTCGATGTTAGCATTAGCATGACATTATAATGTGGGCCTAAGAATAAAGGATGCAATATTTTTCAAGAGTCTGGTCTCGTGTTTTTCTATTTTACAATACAAAAGTTTTGAAAGACCAGACTCCTTTTTGTTGGAAATTGCTTAAAAGTCTCCCAAAACTAAGTGTCAGCTTTTAAGTCTAGTTAATAAATTTGTGTGAAATATGGAAAATACAGCCAAAGATATGTAATTTGCAAATAATATTTTGCAATTGTGTTCTATGTGTTATATGTGTATTTTTAATATGTTTTGTGTGACGTTCTAACCAAAACACCTGTGCGCTGTGGAGTTAAAACTAACTTTCGCCCACCTTCGGCCAAAATGTAAAATGTTAAAGTGTTTTTGGAAGTATGCACTTCAACTTGTTATCAACACTTTTTGCCCGATTTTGCCCGTTCTATGTCAATTTTCGTATTTGAGGAAGAGTGGTTTTCAATGTTGCCTACTGTTTCGAGGAGATATTAGTTTATATCCCCAATTTACTTATTAGTTTTAAATAAAAAGACCGAGTTCAGTTTTTTGTGTTTAATTGGCTCAGAGTTACAAGCGGGAGTGCAAAAGTGATAGCGATGACACAAGGGATCGATAGCAACTATCGAAAGTTTACAGCGATGAAAGAAATTAGAGATGCTCGCTACTCGTGACTTAACAATATGTTAAATAGTGATTTCATCATCCCGGGTGGTTTGTCCTCATCATTGTCACTCTGAGTTCCTATGTCCATAGTCATCCGATTTGGATCATAATTGGCAAAAACGCATAGAGGGAAGCATATCCGCCCACATAAAGTATATATATTCCCAATCAGCATGACGAGCTGAGTTCATATAGCCATGTCCGTCTGTCCGTCCGTCTGTTTCTATGCTAACTCCTCCGTCAGTTTTAAAGCTATCTTAACAAAACTTTGCACAAAGTCTTTTGGTAAAAAGACGCTGCACATTTGTCGGTGCCGGCCGGATCGGATGACTAAATCATATAGCTGCCATAGGAACTATCGGTCGAAAAATTAGTTTTAGTTAGAAAAACTTTTTTGTCTTCAAAGCGAACGTGCCCAAACTTCGTATTTCTAAGTTTTCTATGCTTTTACACTATTCCACCAAGTTTGATGAAAATCGGTCAACTATATAGTATAGCTGCCATACAGAATATAGTTATGAAAAAAAGTCTGCGTAGGAAAAACTTTTTTGTTTTCAATGCTATCGCTCCCAAACTCGTTACTGATCAATATTATATGCTACCACACAATTATGCCAACTTTGATCCAAATCGGATGACTATAGCATATAGCTGCCATAGGAACTATAGGTCGAACAAGTGAGAAAAACTTTTTTTTTCCAATGGTAGAGAGAGAAAATTCTACCGTGTGGTTTTTCATACGACCTCTATGGGCGGGGTAATAACAACTTGTCCATTTGAGTCGGGAATTTAGTATAACAATTGTGGTGACTCACTTCATCTTTGTTGAATTTTCCAAAATTTTAGCTCTCTTCTTTTTTAACCAGCAACAAATGTTGTAGCTGTCCGTTGATAGTATAAATGTGCCCATTCAACGCGAACTCGAGCTGATCTAGAAAAACTGGATTTTGCGGTTTTACTAACTGATGCCTCTATTTTCACAATTTATTGGCCCCGTTCCCAGTTCTTTTTGAGTGAAAAAGTCAATGAAGCACTGAACTGAACTAGTCATAATTCCCGATCGGTTTGGATCCCTGCTTGCTAAGTCTCAATCAAATGATTCTTAGATAAGTCCGAAAGATTGCAAAATGATCCCGAAATGCTTTTTATACTCCTTTATTCACGATGATGTTTGGTTTCACTTGGTTAAGATCGAACTGAGTATAGCAAGCATGTATTTTCTGAAAACCCAGTTTGATGCCTTCTACTATCTTCATTAAAAACTAAGATCAACTGAAAAATAGAAATATATATTTTAGCTTTTGTTCAAAAAGCATTCTCATCACAGCCACAATTCAATTAACAACTTTTCTGCCGTCTGACCAGCTTGACTTGAATATTGTTTTTGGTGCGCAGTATAATTCCCGCAGTGAATACAAAATCTTTTGGATCGACCAGTGGCAAAATCTGAAAATGCTTCAAAATCACCAGCATCAAAGTTTTCATTTCCTGCAATGCATACTTTTGACCTGGAGTTGGAAGTACAAAAGAATATTAATTAACAAACAGAATTCTGTTGAGATAAATCGCTTGCCTACCTATGCAATTGCGCTGTCCGGCACTGAATGGTATATAGGCATAAGTGTGACGATCCTTGACATTTTCGGGCAAAAAGCGTTCCGGCTGAAATTCATCCGGTGAGGTCCAATGCTTGGGATGGCGATGTATATCAAAGACATGTATGGTAATTTGTGTATGCGAAGGTAGAATCAAACCATTGCTTAGCTCAGTTTCACGCACAGTTTGGCGACCCATTAAGGGAACCGAGGGAAACATGCGCATAGTTTCCTTAACAAAGCATTCCAGATAACGCAGCTTGGACAACTGATTGATGTTTAAATTGCTAAAGTCATCTGAAGAGTAGATATTTGAATAAACATACTTGTCTTGATTATGCCAACTTACCCTCTATGTGCTCTTCAATTTCCTGAAAGCAAAGCTCTTGCTTATCCGCATACAAAGACATATTCATGAGTCCAAATATCAAACCCATGGAGGTGGTATCATAACCCTCAAACATTAGAGTATCCACTTCCTCACAAATGCCCGCATGATCGATGAGTCCATCTTTCTCTGCACAAATCAAGGTATCCAGCATGGCAAAACGTTGCTTTTGGTTGACGAAACTGGCTTAAAAATAGTTAATGTAAGTTTCGAAGGGAAAAAGTAAACTTAACGCCATCTCCTCACATGTCATCATCTGGCAACTGGTTAACACGTCGCTCCTCCAAAGCCTGCTCCAGGAGTACTCTACGTTTGGCTATAATATCACTGGAAAACTCATGAACCACACGAAAGAATGGCTCATACTCGCTGGCCGCAAACAGTTCATAGGGCTTGCGATGCCAGAATATAGGATTGCTTACACGTCTTAAAAAGCATTTCTCAATCATTTCAAAACTTTCACGATAACGATCACCCTGTTCGGCCATGTCATCTAAATTGATACCCATGGCGGTTTCTGAAAAGGAATTGAAAATGATTTCGAAACATTAAGAGGCAATATTTGGGGGGTTGTTTATGTGTGAGTGAAACAAAATGAGTTGCGTTTTTGTTTAATTGCTGTTTTTGATCCTCATTGTTCAGTTGTTCATGTATTTTCTCTTTTTTATTCAGTTGTGCTGTAGCGAAATGAGCAACTAAGCGTTTTGAAAGAAAAACCACAAGTGAGTAAGTAACTGAAGCAAAAAAGGCAGCTTAGCAATTGAGCCACAAAGTTTTACAAAGTGAACAACTGAACAAGGACGAGCAACTGTCCTTTTCTACTAAAACTTGATAAGTCAACATGTTGTTCTCACATATTTTTTAATGTTAAGTTACTCAATTGCTCGTATATTCAATATTTTATGTTAAGTTGTTCACTTTTCTACTGTACAACTAAATTAAATAGAGCAAATATACAAAAAGATAAACCAATCAAGTGAGCAACTGAACAAAAAAGATTTACTCAACATTTGAGCAAACAAAGTGAGCCTAGTGAGCAACTGAACAAAGATGGGTAGCTGACTTTATTCACAGAAATGACTTAGGAAACTGAGCAAGTGAACTTGTTTGTGTTTAATTGCAACTTTTGGTTCAGTGTCTCACTCATTTGAGCTTTGTTGTTCAGTGGCTCACATACAAGTTCTTTATTCTTCAGTTGTTCAGTAGCTAAGTTTACAAGTAAGTGAGGAAATGAACAAAAAAGAGCAACTAAACATTTGAGCCACAAAGTGAGCCTTTCGAATAACTGAACAAACATGAGCAACTGACTTTATTCACAAAAATGACTCTAGAAACTGAACAAGTAAACTTGTTTGTGTTTAATTGTTCTTTTTGGTTCAGTATCTCACTCATTTGAGCTTTGTTTTTCAGTGGCTCACATACAAGCTCATTATTCTTCAGTTGTTCAATAGCAAAGTATACAAGTGAGTGAGGAAATGAACAAAAAAGAGCAACTGAACATTTGATCCACAAAGTGAGCCTTTCGAATAACTGAACAAACATGAGCAACTGACTTTATTCACAAAAATGACTCTAGAAACTGAACAAGTAAACTTGTTTGTGTTTACTTGCTTCTTTTGGTTCAGTATCTCACTCATTTGAGCTTTATTGTTCAGTGGCTCACATACAAGCTCTTTATTCTTCAGTTGTTCAATAGTTCAATGTACAAGTGAATGAAAAAATGAACAAAAAGAGCAACTAAACATTTGAGCCACAAAGTGAGCCTTTCGAATAACTGAACAAAGATGAGCAACTGACTTTATTCACAAAAATGACTCTAGAAACTGAACAAGTAAACTTGTTTGTGTTTAATTGCTCCTTTTGGTTCAGTGTCTCACTCATTTGAGCTTTATTGTTCAGTGGCTCACATACAAGCTCTTTATTCTTCAGTTGTTCAATAGTTCAATGTACAAGTGAATGAAAAAATGAACAAAAAGAGCAACTAAACATTTGAGCCACAAAGTGAGCCTTTCGAATAACTGAACAAAGATGAGCAACTGACTTTATTCACAAAAATGACTCTAGAAACTGAACAAGTAAACTTGTTTGTGTTTAATTGCAACTTTTGGTTCAGTGACTCACTCATTTGAGCTTTATTGTTCAGTGGCTCACATACAAGCTCTTTATTCTTCAGTTGTTCAGTAGCAAAGTTTACAAGTGAGTGAGGAAATGAACAAAAAAGAGCCACATAACATTTGAGCAACAAAGTGAGCCTGGTGAATAACTGAACAAACATGAGCAACTGACTTTATTTACAGAAATGACTTCAGAAGCTAAACAAATAAACGTTTTTCTGCTTAATTGCTCCTTTTGGTTCAGTATCTCACTCATTTGAGCTTTATTGTTCAACTGAACAAAGATGAGCAGCTGACTTAATTCTCAGAAATGACTTTAGAAACTGAAACTGTAAACATGTTCCTGTTAAATTGCTCCTTTTGGTTCATTCTTCACCATGGCTCTCTCGCTTGATCGCTCTATTGTTCAGAAACTCTGTTTATTTTTACTTCTTCAGTAGCAAAGTGAACAATTGAGCAAGTAAGAGCACCTAAAAAACTGAACAAAATTGGGTTTCTCTTGTTTTTTATGTTTTAGTTGCTCACCTACTTCTTCTATTGGGTTCAATTGCTCATCAACAAAATGAGCCTAGTGAGCAACTGAACAAAACTGAGTAACCAGTACTTACCGCAAATGCTATTCAGTGTAAATCTGGGTATAAGCTCATTTAGCGAAATGGTGCTCTCTGCCTGAGCTAGAAAAGGCTGCACAAACTTTAGACTTTCGGCTCTATAAACACAAAATAAATCAGTCAAGTGAGTCTCATTTAATCAAAATAACTCATTTCTACTTACTTGAAAATCTCTTGAAAATTACCCAATATATTAAAATGGAACGTGGGTGTCAACATCTTGCGACGCATGTGCCATTTTTTGCCTACACCCACAAAACATTAGTTACTCCACACTTTAAAATTTCTTCAACAAACTCACCTGTAGAGGTCAGTAGACCTGTTTTCAAGGCTGGCTCTAGGAAATCATAGATTAATCCCTTCGTTATCAAATTCTGATCATTTAGAATAATCTCAGCGTTTTCTGGATCAATTATATTGAAAATTGGTATACCCATGCCATAATGCAAGTAACTCTTGCCCATTTGCTTGGCCAATTGACGGGAATGGTTGAACACGCCAGCTTTTAATTAGTTAATTCTGTTTACATTTCTTATAGCAGTTATATCCGAGACTCACCATCATTCTTGCCATACAAATCGAAGGCATTGCCAAAGATGGTACGTCCCTTGGGTATGGGCACTATACTCTCCACCGGTCGCCCATCCTTTGTACGCACTCGACGCGAAAAGAAGGCAAGAATATAATAATCCTTGTTGACTCTATAGAGCCAATGAATTAGCACGCCCAATGCAACAATCAACCAAATGCCCATGTTAACGCAGAGCTACTGTGGCCCAAAAATCCATGGGGTTGCCGCTATCGCTAGAAATAGAAATATGCAAGTCACAACTGAGTAATTTGATAAGATTGTACTTGTTGTGTGTGTTGTACATATGCTAAAAATGTTGCCGGCTACCGATCTAGGTGCGTTCAGCTGATAAGAAACTCTCTCAAGTGCAAGTTGAGTTGTAAAATCATGGTACGCTTCTCGAGGAATGTATAAAAAGATGAGCAAGCCTGCCAGACTTACCAAATCTTCAAGTAAGTGAAACTACTTGAAAATCAAATGATCCTGACACGAGATTAAAGTCAGTACGGATTTTCACTGTCAGAGCGAAAGAGCAAAAAGAAACTGAGAACAAGCTCGGAACTGGTCTTCAGAACCCATGTAATGTTGTCCATTGTAATGTTGTTTGTGTCCTGTTTTTACAGTTGTATGCAAACTAATGACCGCGAGCCGGATAGATATTGCTGGTTTGATAAACAAATCTGCTGATGATCAAGAATATATATACTTTATAAGGTCGGAGATGATTCCTTCTGGCTGTTACATACTTTTGCACAAACTAGAGCTAAGCTAAAGCTAGATCAGATCCGGATTAAAGGATCAAAATCTAAAATGTTCAAAAAGATCGGATAATAAATAGCCGAGTTAAAAAAGTGCTGCATACTATTCGAATGTCCCCCGCAGGAACTCAGAAAGGTTTTCAGTCAAACTTTTTAGTGAACAATTAAGAATTACGATTAGGTTAGGTTAGGTTGCGATGGCTGAGAGCGACAAGTCGCTCACCCACTTAGGCCACATTGGGCCCATTGCTATGCCATATAATAAAAAAAGTCTTGCGGTATTTTTATTGAATTTTCAATTGTTCATAAAATTGGTTATAATAATGCGATTTAAGTCAAATATGCGCCGTTTTGTTCGATGACGAGTTCCCAACAAGATGCCAACTTCATAATGTCCCTCTTATAGAAGCTCGCTTCCCTATTGGCAAAAAACTCGGAGAGCCAATTTTCACAGGACTCTCTTGTGGCCAACTTCCGACTACCAAGCTCGTTTGCCATGGACAGAAATAGGTGGTAATCACTTGGTGCGAGATCCGGACTATACGGTGGATGCAAAAGAACCTCCCATCCGAGCTCCCGGAGCTTCTGGCGCGTCACCAAAGATGTGTGTGGCCTGGCGTTGTCCTGATGGAAGACAATTCGGCCTCTGTTGATCAAAGATGGCCTCTTCTGCATGAGTGCTGCATTCAAGCGGTCCAGTTGTTGGCAGTACAGGTCCGAATTGAGCGTTTGGCCATAGGGGAGCAGCTCATAGTGGATGATTCCCTGCCAATCCCACCAAACACACAGAAGAACCTTCCTGGCCGTCAATCCAGGCTTGGCCACCGTCTGGGCAGCTTCACCGCTTTTCGACCACGACCGTTTGCGCTTCACGTTGTCGTAAGTGACCCACTTTTCATCGCCAGTCACCATCCGCTTCAAAAACGGGTCGATTTTGTTGCGATTCAGAAGCGATTCGCATGCATCCATACGGGCAAAAATGTTTTTTTGCGTCAAGTCGTGTGGCACCCATACATCGAGCTTCTTTTTGAATCCAAGCTTCTTCAAATGGTTTATAACGGTTTGATGACTCATGCCCAGCTCTTGGTCGATGCTACGGCTGCTACTATGCCGGTCTCTTTCGATCAATTCAGCGATTTTATCGCAATTTTCGACGACAGGCCTTCCGGACCGTGGCGCATATTCGATCACCTCTGCACCAGAACGAAAACGTTGAAACCATCGTTGTGCGGTGGAAATGGAAACTGTATCGGGTCCATAAACTGCACAAATTTTATTGGCAGCATGAGATGCATTTTTGCCTTTATCGTAGTAGTACTGTAAAATATGCCGTATTTTCTCTTTATTTTGCTCCATGTTTGCGACGCTATAACTCACGAACGACTAAAAACAAACAACAATAAATCAAACACGTGTTAGCGCGTGAAAAGAGCTTTCCAAAAAGCTCTAGCGTGAACCGATGCGACGAATACAACTAGAACTACGCGCTTGCAAAGACAAGCTTGCGGAAATACCGCAAGACTTTTTTGACAGCCTAGTATTGTACCGATTCCTTCTCTTCTTCGTATCCGCAACTTCTGCAGAAGTCATGGTAAGTGACGCCTAGGCGTGCTACGTGTCTGCCAATAAGACAGTGACCCGTGAGGGTCCCGACCAGAAGTGATATGTGGTCTCTTCTGTGACGTAAAAGTGTGTTAGTACGTTTTTGGTCGAATGTTGGCTATGTAAGCCTCGCTACTGCCCAGGAGGAAAGGTTTTTCCACCGATTCGTAGCGAGACGAAGTGTTTCAGCTTTTGCGTGATGCTTATATGTCGCCATAGGTATTCCTATCGTGCCCTTCTCTGAAAGGAGCTCGATGGTGGTACCTATTCTGGGGAATGAATTATGCACTTAAGCTCAACAGAAAGTGTGTCGATGTAAAAAATAAAAAAAATTACATGAAGCAGTTAAATGACAACTAAGGAAACACAGCAACCTAAAGAGATGTGAAAGAAAAAGGGAAAGGGGGTGGTGGGTACAAAAAAAAAACAAGGTAGCGCCAGCCGAAGTGTGTTTTTGCATGAATACACACAAAAACCAAGGTCCACACTGTCGTGGCTAGCAAAAATGTTGTTCTGAAGACACTACAAGTCATATAGAAGATAAAATTGATAAAAATTTGGCAAGATCGGACTTTATAAACTTAGGTATACCCCCCGAATAGCATTATCATAAATTGAATAGCGTTTGCATTTTCAAAACTGCTAAATTTAGAAGCTTAATAGCTGTTAAAGAGGGTTTTCTATTTATACATTATTTACACGGTTTTCTATTTACACACGGTTAACTATTTACAATCTTTTTTTTTTGCCTCTAAACGCTTTGTCAATACTGTCTATCTGTTTTTTAACTTCCATTCCATTTCTTAAAATACCTTAACACTAAAATATCGATCTATTCAATCGTCAACACTCTCGGGTTTTCACATCTTTGCTCAAGATCTGGGCAGTTTGTCCGCAGTTTCATTTTCTTCTATGTTGCGAAGTCCAGGCAACCATATAAGTTGTATACTGAAATGTCGTGCGATCTCATTCAGAGATAAGCGACATTCCGTAAGCGTTTTAGCATTGTTGGTATGTGAGTCGAGTGCCTTAAGTGCGGCTTGACCATCTGAGTATATAAATACGTTTCCTTCTTTGACCGCGAGTGTGCTAAGGCAGGTGGCAGCTTCCTGGATGGCTACCACCACCACTTGGTACACACTACAGTGATCAGGAAGGCGGAACGATAAGTTCAAATTTAGGTTGGGAGAGAAAACGCCCCCTCCTACTTTTTTGACGAGCTTAGAAACATCAGTATAGATGTTAATAGCGTCAGCTCTGCCATGGGGAAGGTTGTCCCAATCGTGTCGGCTTGGGATATAGACGTCGTATAATTTGTCGAACGTATGTATATGGGGAGTTGACAGAAAACAGATGGTAGTACTTGGTGTAACTAAGACAGAGGTTACGAAGGGATTCATGATGAGCATAGTTTGTGAGGCAATGATTTAAAGCAGAGATGGGCATGCACACATATCGTCACACTTTTCACACGCATACAAGCACAATTTGCGTGCGCCGCATTCGTGTTCTATAAATAGCTTTCAATGCTTATAGCGTATGTGTGATTTTGTGCAGTCGGCCGCTACAGAGGTCCTATGCACACGCTGCCTCGTGTGCATTGGAACGTCGCGACGCGCCCATCTCTGATTTAAAGTAATCGGGACGTAATTTCTTGTTAGCCGTGCGCCGTGTGAAGACCAGACACATGATCCATACTCTAGAATAGGTCTAATTGTTCATTTTTCTTCTTTAGACTTAATCGATTCATTGTAGTTACAGATTCAAGGGAACTGTTTCGCTAGAAGTCACTTCATTGACTTTATTAACCAAATGTTCAATATGTTTTAGTTTTCTCTCCAATCGCATCCAATCTTGCTCTGTGTCTTTTTCTGTGTGTGTGTGTGTCTTGTTGCTTTTGCAATTTACATCAACTAATTGGCAATGGAATTGCATCAGTTAAGAGGAGGGTCCAAATGCAATTTGGCTACTTTACAGCATTTGACCTACTTTACTACTTTATGGCGAAATAAAAAATGAAGAAGAATTGGAGAAACTTTAATTTAGTCTTGAAAAATATAAGTGAAAACTGTCGACGCGTTTCATATGGAAAATGTTGGCATCAACTCAACTGGAAACTTGGCTCCAAGTGTGTGCTTGTGTGTGTGTGTGTGTGTGTGTGTGCTTATGCATATTGGAAATTTTGCAATTTCGATTGCACTTCAAAGTCTCTTGAAGTTGGCAAGCCAAGTTATTAAATTAGATCGCATATGAAATATTTATGGCAAAAGTTGTTCAATATTACATTTTGGCATTTTGTCTTCCTTTTCCCGCAGATGCTTCGCCCGGCTGCCGGGCACCGGATGTCCGTTTCACCATTGTGAAACCGGATATGACCACGGAACAGCCATATGCCAAATTTGAGACCACCCAGGTCTATTTGCCGGAGGACTTTACCACCGCCGATGTGGAATTTGTCGATACGGTGGTGGCCCGTCATCCCAGCGAGAATCATGCAGCCATTGTGAATCCGTATTCCCTAGATTTGGGTGAGGATGAACTGCATGCGGGAGATGCTGCGGCCAGTCTGGTGGCCGACGCCGACGATGACCTCGATGAGGACGATGAGTTGCATGGCAGCGATGCGGAGGCAGCCTACAAGCGTCTGAATACGAATCGCAAGCAGAGCAAGAAACGTCGCTCGGGTTCCGGACGCAGGCGTCGCATTGAGAATGACAATGGCCAATCGGCACGTAGTCGGGGCAGTCGCTACAAGCGGCATGCCATACTGCACGATGCGGAGGCCTCATCCGACTCGGATCGCTGGGCAGGTAGCAAGCTGGCCGCCGAGGGGGATGTCTACTATGTGCACATTGCGGATATACTGAAGAGTCGTGAGCCCAACCGGGAGCTGCGTGCCAAGCTGCACAAATTGAAGCTTAAGGCGCGGCGGAACAAATGCCTGGCCCAGGGCGGCAGCGCGGAGAAGTGCAACCAGCTGCAGCTAAAAAGGAAGCCCAAGAAGGCAGAGTCCGAGTCTCAGACAGAGACAGAGACACCCGAACACCATCGCCGACGCGGTGATAGTCACGATGCAGAGCTCGACCAGCGTGACATCCAACCGCGTTGGCGTCGCGAGGCCAAGGGCGATCTTGGCCAGCTCCAACTGGAGGCGGAGGAGGATCAGCATCTAAATCAGTCGAGCAGTGCAGCAGTGGCCCTGCAACGTGTAAAGCGCAAGTCGGGCAAGACCACGGGTGCACTGAGCCGTCCGAAAGGTGGTGGCGATTCAAGCTCCAAGACCACCAGCCGCAAGGATAAGGGTGAGTGCAGCGCTTACATAGCGGCCAGACACTGGCAATGCCACAGTGCCCATGCTTATAATGAATTGCCGCCTCTGTCGCTGTCTCGTTGTCTGTCTGTCCGTCTGTGTTGTGCTCAATGCATGCCCAAAATGGAAATGACGGGGGAATACATTCCGGTTGGCTTCGGCTTGGTCGAAGCGGGAAATGCACTGGCAGGTGGGTGGGGAATGTGGGGGATGAGGCGAAAATGGTATAATGGTCCGATTTAGTCAATTAATTTTCATTTAGTTTTTGGTTAACGTTTTGAGTTCGTTTAGGAAGCGGTTTTAAAGTAGATGTCGAAGCATTTGCTTGGCCGAACCGTGAAGAGATTTAACGCATTGCTTGCTATAAATTTGAGTTGAGTACTAAAATACATGCCTGAAAAGGAAGACCAGTTTTGAATTCATAGCCTAGAAGCTTCAAAAGGAAGTCCTGCTTTTAGTTCCAGAGAAGATTTATGAGACAGTAGGCCCCTACATCTACCCAAAACCGGGTGTGGTCAGAAATTATCACGAAGATGAGTATAAAGCAGTGATGCCAACCGGTTCTAAACTGAACCGAGCCACTATTTTCGGCTGATAAATCGAACTGGCATCCTTTCGCAAATGTTGAACCGGTTCGGTTTAGTGCCCTGAGGGGGTATTACACGTAAAACGGTTACTTTCAGACAATTTTACATGTAAATTTGCAAATTTTCAATCGATTCCCCAAGAGTTTTAAGCTATTTAAGGTATTTAAGGTGTTGACAGGCGCCCCACTCACAACCACGCTTACATACGCAAAAGACACTTTGAAAATTTTGCTCTCCACAAAACGGTTAGTCAAAGAGAATCGAAAAAAAGCGGTCTTTGGTTGAGCATAAACAGCATTGTAGGCGTCTTTTCGCTCCCTCTTTTCGTGCTGTCCGTAACAGAATGGTTTTTTGCAGACACGCTGAAAGTGTTGACGTGCTTACAGTTTTTAGAGAGCTCTGGGAAATACGCATTTTCAGTTGATTGTATGCTCCGGAGTGTGACTGCGCTGCCGCTGAGTACTTTTGTATGCACAGTAGATAGTGACGAGCCGCACTCTGCACTTAACTCATACACTAATAATGCTAAAACGCTTACTGAATGTCGCCTATCCCTGAACCATATAGGTCGTCACTTCAGTATTCACCAACGCAACAAAGAAGGAAATGAGTCTCCAGACAAAATGGCCAGACTAGGTACAACCACCGAGCTGCTTTTAGAGAAGAGCACATTGAGGATGCCTTCACAAAAAAGCCTAGACCTAAAACGTACTAACGTACTGGAACACCTACCGCTTCTTTTAGGAACTCTGACGGGCCACTGTCTTGTTGGCAGACGTCATACACCATGATTTCTGTAGAAGTTACAGATATGAACAACTTCTGTGTCATTGTCTCTCTTTGAGTGAAAGTAGACTTAGGTTATTTGGTCTACCTTTCTTATTTAACCCCACGGAAACAAACAAGCTACAGATTCCAGGTCTACTTAAGTTGATACTGTTTCACACAATCAGTATAGAGGACTACCTAGAGGACCTTACCTAAGTTCTATCTTTTAAATGCAAGAGAAGACCAAAGTTAGAATAAGACAGGCAAATGCTATTAGGCTGCAAGTGGATTTCTTCGCTAAGCGCTCATGAAAAAACTGTCTTTAAATGAGCAGAACACAATAAGTGTCTGCGAAAACTTAAATTAATATATTCAGCATTTCATTTGATAGGTTAATAATAATACGAAATTTCCACATACTCCACATATATACAAAGATCGTTGATTGAGACACATACACAGGCGCACCACTCCACTATAGGAAATTTTCCCAAATTTCAGGCATTATTTAATAACTTAAAAACTGAGAAAAAATTAATGCCAAGGCATCGTCGGCGGAAGACCGCAAAGGGTTCTTGATTGGGTGTGACATTATGTTTTGGATCAATTTCACCTTTTCCGGACTTTTAGAAAGCAACTTACCTGTGCTTGCTGCTTGTAACAATAAACGCACGTTATCTCCCTCAGATTTTAATAGATCTGCAGCTTGTTTCCTTCGACCTGTAATACCCTTAAGCGTAAATGGCATTCGGGGACGACCAACTGGGTTCATGTGCTTCTTAATGGTTATGAATCGATTTTTGCTTTAAGGCCTGTATCCAGCACTGCGGAAAATTCCTGCCAGGAATTTGCTAGTTATTTCTTGTGTGTGTGGAACATAACTACAGCAGGGTGACCATGCACCTAAAAGGAGCAAGGTCACTCTGAATAATCAGCTGTTAAGCACTGTTAATTATTTAAATTTAAATGTATGTGAAGAAAATAAAAATTATATTTTCCGGGTGAAGCATGCATCGCGGAGTAGGTGCCGATAGCTGACCATGAGACTTTTCCCGGATGGCGCAAAACATTAATGCAGCATCTTGTTATCTGCACAACTTTAAAATGCTATCATTTCCAAAGTAGTATGTCTTCTCGGTTGGTCGCCAATCAAATGAAGTTTTTCATGGCCGGATACAAGATTACCTAAATACATTCGCATTACTATTAAGGATTTTGTCAACTCAGTGGCCAGATCAGTACTTTCGCTTTGGTCGATGGGCAAACCGCCCTTAATCGATCAAAGAGTCAACATGATCGCTATGAGATCCCGAAAAGTTGCTCGAGTGCGATTTCTAGGATCAAAAGGATACCGCGGTTAAATACCTTGACGTATTTCTGGACCGCCGCTTGACCAGTCTATGTGTCTCGGGCAGTAGCTACAGCTGCAGCTATGACATTGAAGCTCAATTGGATTCTCATGCTTCGTAGTGGTGGATCTGGTTGATCCCTTTATGGGGTACGGCATGCTCCACTACCCTCAAGAACCTAGAATCTTCTATGTGAGGTCCCTGGTATGAGAGGCATACAACTATTTACCGCGATTTGGACGCTTTGCCATTATGCGCCCCAAATTAATATACACACCAGCAGGTATGTTTGTTTGTTTGGTTATTATTATGTATCATGACCGACTGGTGGCCCACTCCCATAGACTTGCTTCTGATCTGGCGACAAACGGGATCAGAAGTCGTCTCAACCTACGACATCCTATCGACCTTTGTGTCCATGGAGGGCATCTCTCGGGCCGCCTCAGCAATTTGGCATAATTATCCCCTTGGCACCATCCCCTACCAATCTTTGCACACTGCTGGTTCCCCAGCAAGATGACAGCTTACAACAAAAACATAAAAGCATTCCCCCCAAATTTTCGCTCATCACGTCCAAAATAATTGTAACCAATATATTCCTGAGCTGTGTATCAGCTGTTCTCTCAATCCACACGCGCTATCGATAGGCCAACTATCGATAAGAAACTGTGGGTTTCGTTCATGTTGCTGGATACTCAAGTAACGAAAAGGTGAACTAAAAATTCCTGGCACAGTTTTTTTTATATGAAGTTTGCCAGGAATTTTAAGTTTCCGCGGTGCTGGATACCCGGCTTAAGCCAGTCAGAATGTCTACGTTCGAAGAGTTGCATACTTCGGTTACTTTTCCGCCACTTTAACTCCAGATTTGTACAAAACATCCTGCTTTCTGTCTTTTAAATATCTTTCAGTAGAGTCTGAAAGACTTTGGTTTAACCCCGGCTTTGCCACCTGAGCAAACTTTCTTTTTGTGGATTGGTGAAAGGTTCCTGCCGTGAACCTCGTTAAACACCTTCGTATTCACTAAGGCTAGTTCATCCAAGGGTGGCACACCTGCAATGACTAGCGCGGCGTCATCTGACACTGTGCGGAATGCACAGCATATGCGGATTGCTCCCAGCCGATGTGTTGCCTCCAGACCACGACTGTAGCTTTTTACTTGCAGTGCCCCCAGCCGGACTGGAGCAGCTTACAACATGGTCGACCTCGTAACGCTGTTGAGCAGTATGCTTCGGCCTCGGGTATTTGGCATCATCCTAGAGAGCGCTCTGTTACTCTGTCTCCACCTTTTTCCGGCTGCTAATTAAGTCAGCTTCTGTCTTGTGGGGCGCTAGTTCCAAGCCTACTGAATCAAGCCACGCCTTTATCTGCTTGATTGCTTTGTCGCACAGTGATTCTGCCTGTTTGAGGTGTTTAGCCACTACCACCACAGCAACGTCATCCGCAAATCCAACGAGTTGCACTCTGTGGCGAAGAGATAGTCGCAGGATGCCATCGTACATCACGTTCCACAGTGATCCTTGCGGAACACCTCCGGTTATGTTGTACGTCTCTGTGCGTACACTGGTGTCGAATTTTGTTTATGTGAGTGTGTGTCTCAATTGAACAGGGTATTATGTAGTCGGGAAACTCGACTACAGCGAACTTACTTGTTTCCACTTGGCAAGCAAGAAGGCATTTGAAAAATTGAAGTTGAGTCCTAAAAAATGAAATTTTGCAAAAAATGCGCAAATATGCGGATTGAGATAAAGTGAAACGGAAGCAGAATTGATGGCTCTACAAGATGCAAAAAGTCACAGGCCTAACCACATCTAAACAAAATTTTGGTAGGGCTTTACAAAGTTGAATTTTCTTCACAAATTTATTTTGTGAGATAAATCACAAATTTCCTCAACTACAAAGACACCACGATTGATTTCTACATATCAAAGCTACATAACACATAGTACATACCACAACGATAAGATTCCATCATAAATATTTGACAAAACTTTCAGTTTTTATTCATTTATTAGAACAGCGACGCCCAGCCGTATGCTCTTTGAGTACTTTTTATACCCGTTACTCGTAGAGTAAAAGGGTCTACTAAAGTCGTGCAAATGTATGTAACAGGCAGAAGGAATCATTTCCGACCATATAAAGTATATATATTCTTGATCAGCATCAACAGCCGAGTCGATATAGCCATGTCCGTCTGTCCGTCTGTCCGTCTGTCTGTATGAACACCTAGATCTCAGAGACAAGAAGAGCTAGAGCAACCAAATTTGAAATGTAGACTCCTATTGTCTGCACGCAGATCAAGTTTATTTTCAATTTTTGCCACGCCCCCTCACGCCCCCGCAATTTGGAAAAAACGTCATATCTCTTACAGTTTTGATGATAGATGGTTCGTACTTTCTAGAGATATCTAGTACTTAAAATTATTTATCGATTTGCTGAAGGAATGATAAAGATCGGATGAACGATACTCAAGTTATGAGCAAAAAACGATCAGTTAACACCCACCACCCACCCCACTCATAACCTAAGCATTGCGTTCAGCAGCAATCTTAGTGAGAGAGAGAGAGAGAGAGAGAGAGACGAGTTAAAAAATGTTGCATACTTTTCGGCTGACCCACCTCAGGCATACAGTAAGGCTATTAAACATTTGTTTCCATGAGTAACGGGTATATCGAAGTCGGTTAGAGCCGACTTTAACTTACGCTCTCGTTGTTTTTGTAATTGCACCGAAGATAGGAAATCAATGATCGTATACATGCAGGGCGCGAGGCATACGAAACGACACACATGCTAACGATTTCGTGTGTATGCGACGCGTAGAACAAAAACCGGTTTTGTTCTCTTCTTTGATTGGTGTTTGCGAGCGCTAGCAAACTGACCAACAGCAATTTCATTATTGGTATTGGTGCTTATCTTTGTGAGTATTTGTGAGTGCTCTTTCGTTTGCTGCTTTTGGGCATGCCTGTATTAGAAAAACACACACTTAACATTGAACTGTCTGTTAGCATCAGCTGCTCATTTAACAGAGTGCTGTTAAATCATCATTTCTGTTATGTAACATTGAAGACTAATGAATTTGTGAACTAATGACAAAAAAATTTAAGTTTTGAACACTTTTAGAAAAGGGGAATGGCAAAATTTGCTATAGTGCACTCTTAACCATGCATACATAGGCAAAAAACACTTTGCTCTCTATGAAACGGTCAGTAAAAGACATAAGCAAAAGAGTATGAGATAAAAACGCTCTTTGGTTGAGAAAAAACAGAATTGAAGGTGTCTCCCTCTTTTTGTTGTGTACGTAACAGAACTGTTTTTGGCCGACACGCTGAAAGTGTTGACAGGAAAACACTAATTTAAGGTTTGAATTGGAATTGGGGATTTAGGATTGGAAGTTCTTTTACTGAACTTCCTAAAAAGTGCAGATTTTGGGAAATATTTTATGTTTTTGTTAGTCTTATGTAGGCAACAACCCGTAAGTGCATAAGATAAGAGATAGGAAATGGAGTTAGTAGAAAGTTTGCTGCAGGTTAAGAAAGGGAATTTGTGTTGGTTGCCTAAACACACTCAAGCATTTTTATTTGCCATTAGCCCTTTCTTCGACCCTTGCCAGTGCATTAGAAAATCTTTGGATTACACCAACACATACATACCAATACATACATACATACATACAACAGAAACAGAAACAAAACACCGGATCTGAGAGTTGAGGACACACACCGAAACATACTCGTAAAAGCTAATCGCAGTCGATCATGGCCACCAAGCTTACAGTTCAGCTCAGTTCAGTTCACAATCTTCATCTGCATTTCGCATCTGCTTAACACCTGCTTCCCCACCACCCACACCCCCTCCTCATTCGCCACCATCGTCGTACCCTCTTTGGCTTTTCATGTTCACTCCCGGTCCCCCCCCGCCCTTGATCCGCCCCTGGCGACATTATGCTTTATTTGGCTAGCACAAAAATTGACGCTCTTCTTTGTCGTGGTTAGTTGGTCGTCCTACCAACCAACCAACCAGCTCTCCGCTGACCGCCTTTGTCACGGAATCTTTTCTTTTTATGCGGCCTTTGTTTACTTTGACTCTGCGCCGCTTTTGTGCTGTGTCCGTGTCCGTGTCAGCGTCAGCTTTGGGTTTTTCTATTAGCCAGCTCTCCAGCTCTGGCATAATATTATCTTTCATGTTATCTTTGCCTTTTCACTTCTTTTTTTTTTTTTTGTCATGACGGGGAAATGAAGCTGTAGCCCGTTAAGTGGCCACTTCGCTCCTACTTAAAACCTTAAGTTGAATCAGCACTTGTGGCACAACTTGGGGCCCAACCTTTCATTCATTCGCACATACCGCTTGACAGCTCATTATATGCTTGCTCTTTTGAAAATCCCGCCTCTCTCAACCCCTATCTACCCCCTTTCTTGGCATTGTACATTGTCCATTTCATAACGCCCGACACCTTCTGTTCCGATTTCTTCCAAATCCAAAAACAAAAAACCAAAAATCTTTAGGCATCTATGACGAGGAGGCTGGCTACTCGCCCGTACATCCCGATGACACCGAATTCGATGAGGATGACGAGGAGGAGGAGGAGGTGGACATACTGCAACAGTTTACGGAGGTGTCCGAAATACGGTTTCCCGGTGAAATTGGACCCATGGGTGGACGGCGGCTGTGCAAGATACGCTGTGTCAAGGGCAAGTGGGTGGGGCCGTTGTGCGCCACCAATGAGGAGGGTAAGTGAGCAGCAGCAGCAGCATCAGCAGACACCACCAACATCAGCACCACCCAGCACCAACCCTGGAGACACACACACAGATACATTTACACTTACACTTAAGTCGCACCAAAACCAAACAATAGCAGCCAAGTCATAGTCATTATTACAGTTGCAATAATACCTATAAAAAAACACAAACACAATCAGCCCACAACAAAAATAAACAACAACAACCACAAGAGTTGTTTCATTTTGGCACCCAGTTAATGCCTGGCTCACCCGCCGGCTCCTGCACCCGCTTTCCCCCCTTCTCTTCCGCTCTCTTTAGATGACAATGGAAACGTCAAATTTCAACCTTTGTACAAGAGCTGCCATGTGAATCGCATACCCACCCATCTGCTGCTCAGCTATCGCAACATCTCAGTGGTAAGTGGCTGACAACACATCCGATTCCCCGGCTGCCGTGCCACGCATTCAGCACAACATACCCACATAACATGAAGCTGCTGCACACACACACGCCTACCACAGCACATACATACAGCAAAATCCTACGATTAGGCTCTAAATAGACCCTGCAAACATTAGCAATTCTACGCAGTTCGATAGAAGTAGCCAAAGTGTGACCCTGATATGCTATTGGGATCAGAAGCGAGTGTCAGTAGTTATATTCGGCTCCACCCTTTCTTTGGCAAGCACTTGGCAACTTTTTCAATACTTTTGGGATATGGGAACAAAATTGATCAAATTTGACCCTCTAACTAAGAAGGTTCGGTTCGGAGTTTTGAACACATTATAAACAGGTCTGTGCTCTATTCTACTTCGGTTTCTGTATAAACGTTCAAATTTACCATTTTACAAAGGCAGGAAGGTAGGCAAGGAAATCTGTGTGATTACTAGATCAGGGCTTTCTATTTCTACAAATTGAATCCACTTGGCATTAAGCATCAAGCAATTCCGAGTTTACTTAAACCGGATCTAGTAACCATAGATCCATACCTATATAACCTTACTAGCATATAACCCGTGGCGCTTCGCTGAGTCTCCATCAGTATAGTGATCGCTATCGCTATCGTTATCGTTATCGTTATCGTTATCGTTATCGTTATCGTTATCGTTATCGTTATCGTTATCGTTATCGTTATCGTTATCGTTATCGTTATCGTTATCGTTATCGTTATCGTTATCGTTATCGTTATCGTTATCGTTATCGTTATCGTTATCGTTATCGTTATCGTTATCGTTATCGTTATCGTTATCGTTATCGTTATCGTTATCGTTATCGTTATCGTTGTCGTTATCGTTATCGTTATCGTTATCGTTATCGTTATCGTTATCGTTATCGTTATCGTTATCGTTATCGTTATCGTTATCGTTATCGTTATCGTTATCGTTATCGTTATCGTTATCGTTATCGTTATCGTTATCGTTATCGTTATCGTTATCGTTATCGTTATCGTTATCGTTATCGTTATCGTTATCGTTGTCGTTGTCGTCGTTCCCGTTACAGTTACCGGTTCCGCCCCATTTCACTTTATTTCGTATTCTATCCGTACAAACCGAGTTTTAAGCCAATCGGATGAAAATAGTTTTTGCATGCAGAATTTTTCGGGAGTTTTCACGACTGGGGGTGGATATTCCGACATTGGAAAATCACATTTCGAATTATTCCGTATTCCATCGTTACAAACCGAGTTTCAAGCCAATCGGATGACAAATAATTATTTGCCTACGGAATATTCCGGGAATTTTCACACCTGGGGTCGGATTTTCCGAAATTGGAAAATCACATTTCAAATTATTTCGTATCCTATCATTACAAATCGAGTTTCAAGCCAATCGGATGAAAAATAGTGTCTTTGCATGCAGAATTTTCCGGCCATTTTCTTCGTGAGCGGATTTTCCAAAATCGGGAAAACACGTGTCGAATTATATCACGTTCTGTGCTTACAAAACAAATATCAAGTTTCCGGTTGGAATTTTCCAAAACCCCGTCTTAGTACGCACTTTCACCACTAATGGAAACTCCTGTCTAAATCTCAGCCTTCTATCTCTTACCCATTGCGCTCTGCGTTGATTGCCAATCAGTGAATCAGTCAGTCAGTCAGTTTGTAGTGTGTAGAGTAGATAAAGAGTAGAAGTAGATTAACATAGAGTTCAACGTTTAAAAGTTTATAAGAAAACCGAAGTGAAATTGAGAATAGACCTGAAAGTCTAGGGTTCAGTCCGTGGACCGGTTTCTAACCTTGTCGAACTTGAGGTTTAGGTTCGAACCTTGGTTTATAGCTGTTTAGATTGTTAAATCGTTTTCCCCCCTATTTTCGTTGAATTTGAATAATGATATGCTCATTAATGTTATCCTTCAAAACGACCTCTTCCAAGGCTTGGAAAAGAGCCTAATCTTTGAAAATAGAAGGAAGCTCCTGGTAGGAGCCACATACCTTGGACCTCAGTTTTGCAATATCATAGCTCGACCCTTGCTTTATTTTCCTTCTCGAACTCATCAAACACCGTATTCAGATATGAATTTTTTGAAACGAATCTTCATCAAATAAGAAACAGAAATTAATAGCCCCATGTGCTCTACAAATCGCATTCGAGAGCGTAAGACGGGCCTGCACTAGTGTTGGGTTGTTCATGAGTGTGTGAACAAAATTGAGTTGTTCTTTAAAGTGAACAAGTGGACCTGTTCTTCTTCAATTGTTCATTTTTGTTCAGTGAGTCTTATTCAAGCTATCTTGTTCAGTCTGTCGCGGTTGACTTTCGTACGCATCGGACAACGAGAAACTGCGCATGCGCTCTCTCTCTCTCTCTCTCTGCGTGAGCGAGTCCAACGCTATTCTCTCAACAACAAACTGCGCATAAGCTCTCTCTCCAACGCTATTCTCACAAAGTTAAGTTGCCCTCATTCCCCTTGCTTATAAAAAACATCGATTTCAAGCGCAAAATTCTTTAAAATTTAAGAACGACTAATTTTTTTTTTCAAGAGCGTTCGTTTTCAAATTATTCATTCTAGTTTTTTCTTAGTGTATGTATGTTGAAACGGTTTATTTCGGTTAACGGTTCCGATTTCGGTATTAGACCCAGGTATAAAATAATTTCAAGACCATTTTTAAGCTGTTTATGAAAGTTATGAAAGTTTAAATTCCTAATAATTCACAGAATAAGTGTAATGTAATGTTGACTAGTGTAATGTTCCCTTCTAAAGCAGCGGTGGGCCCAAAGTGTGAGTTTGGGAGCAGAGCAACAACAAAAACTGCAGAAGCAACCGTTATGGCTTTTGTAACACACTTCAAAGCGAGGTAATTGCGTCGCAAGGGCGTGCCCACCGCTGTTCTAAAGCTTTTGCTCCACAGTCTAATTGGCCAAAATGTTTGCAGGGATTGGGGGAAGTGTCTCGTTTTCTATTTTTCTCTCTTTCTCTGTCTCTCTCTCTCTCTCTGTCTTTCTCTCTGTCTCTATCCTCATATCAGCCGCACCAAAATCTTGTTTGTCCAGCGTCATCCTATCAACTGCATGCCGATGCTGTGCAGGAGAAGAATCTGTGTTTTGTTTTTGTTTTTGGTACAGTTTGATTCCTTTTTTTTTGCAGACTCCAATACCACCGAATCGCGGCTGGCGCAAAACGCGTTTATCCAAATCGACACTACTCTCAAATACAGAAATTGTGAGTGACCACCACCCAGGAGTCTGCGTTGTTGATTGTTGTTGTAGCTGCACACACACACACACACAGATGGAACACACACACACACACACACAGCGAGTAGCGGGTCCAAGTAGTGGGTCCTTGCACGGCTTAGGCTAGAACCAACACACACACCACACACTGTGACACACACTCTGACACACTGGAGAATGAGTCGCCCGCGCAGATTAACTCTAACTAATGAGAGCTACTTAAAGAAGTCTTTAACTGTTACTTTTCTCTCTCTTCTACTTTTCACACACACACACTCCTCTCTCTCTCTCTCTCTCTCTTTCTTTTCATTTCTGCTTCCTCCCTCTTCTGTAGAATGTGGGCTGGGATCTGCCGCATGGTCATTCCTTGCAGGCTCGTTGCCAGGAACTGGGCATCTATAAGCTGCTGGGCGAGTCGCGTGTCCTTTGCTCCAATGGCCTGTGGGCCCCACGCATGCCCAGCTGTGTGCCCACCACTGTCCTAACCAACTACTCGGAGGACAGTGCTCCTTCCATACGCATCAAGATCCTCAATGGCTCGCATTCGTTTGAACCTTCCGGTGTGATGGCTGTGCCACCGCATAGCACTGTCCTTATGGACTGCATGTATCCACGGGTACGTGGCACACCCGAATGGAGCTGGACCAGCTGGTACATGCAGTATACAACGGGTAAGTCCTAGTACCAACTATCATATGGAACATGGGAATACCCTAGTTACATCCATGCAGGCTGGTCACCCGCCCAGGAGGAGAAGGCCGTACGCTATCGCCTGAGCATTAAGAACATTGAGAACAACGATTCTGGTACCTTCACCTGCACCTCACCGCGCGGCTTAACCAACAGCATTGCCGTTGTGGTGGCCACTTCCACCTGCCCGCAGCTACCAGAACCGCTGCCGCCGCTTACCCTGCGCCTCGAGGGCAACAAGTTGGGGCAGCGTGCACATTATGATTGTCCCGAGGGCTTTCGGTTGGATGGCGCTTGGAATGCCACCTGTCTGGCATCCGGCAATTGGTCATCGCCCACGCCAACATGCCATGCAATGCAGTGTCCCCGCCTGCTGGTGGACGATCCGCATCTCAGTCTAATTGAACTAAATACATCGGCATGGGGGCGAGCGGTGTTTAAATGCCAGTGGGGTTTCAAGTTGACCGGACCGGCGCAGCTGGACTGTGAGCCGACGGGCGTCTGGAGTGGCCCCGTCCCGCGTTGCAAAGGTGAGTGGGTTTTTAGAAGCTAGCCGGTTGGCGGTTTTGTTTTGGGTATACTGAAATTGAGTGCGACACATTCTTAGTTTTTTTAAGAACAAACATTCCAGAAACCAGAATTTTCAGTTATAAAAGTTGAATGAGCCTTTTTAAAGGCCCTTAATTTCTGACTTCAAGAACATACATGCTCATTTTGCCGTTGCGTGTGTGGGTTTAGCCACGCGAGAGCGCGCTCATTTAGCACTTCTTTGTTGTTGCAAAAGAGAGCAGTATAAGCTCGAGTACCATCGCTGCTGTGGAGCGCTGTTGTATGCACATTAAATAGGGTCGCGCCGGACTCTGGTCTATGTAGTCTTATGACACGAGTGACCTGTAAGTGCGCCAGCTATTCCTTTGCGTAAAACAACAACGAATGCACGACTTGCGGAATGGGCTTGGGCACCCCAAATCTAAATCTTTGGACCAACATGGAGGTTTGTGGTTCTCTTTTAATCATCAACTACCGCGTCTAATAGCTTGCCTGTTTGTGGTATTAATGGAGGAGTATTATTTAGCTCTTTTCTTTTTGCATTTAAGAAGGATTTGTTTTAAAAGTAAGAACACTTAAGAACGAACCGTTTATCTGTCCTTAAAATTCGCAACTGATTCTAACACTTTGCTTATGGAGTAGTGAATTGGGGTTACTGGAATGTAATGCTATGCTCAGTGTTAGAAAATCAGTAAAATATCTGTCCTGACAGCTTTCTTACCCCTTCAATGAGGCACTTGCCAACTAACCTAAGCCTTAAAAAACCTTTTTGAAAGAAGAAATGGAAATGGTTGATTGTTTGATTCAGAAACTTGTTAATTTGACTCTTTTTTGTTCAATTGTTCACCTTCCTGTTGTAAATGTTTTCCCCTCCTTCCCACCAATACAGTCATACAGTGCGTCATGCCAGTGCAGCCGCTCAATGGACGTATCGGTGGCACCAGCTTGAGCCAGCGTCGACTCACTGTCGGGGCGCTGGTCACATTCAGCTGCAACGATGGTCACACCCTGGTCGGCGAGTCGAGCATCATTTGCACGGAGAACGGATTCTGGTCACACTCGCCACCATTTTGTAAGTAGACACACAACTAGGCAGCTAGCGAGAGAGAGAGACCAAAAAGTGGGCCGTCCACTCTCGCTCCAAATGAATTAATGACTCTTGTGTTGTATTTCCGCTGTAACAAACAACCGATACCGATCACCGATCACCAAACCATCAACATCCACCACCATCCAACCCATCATAACCCATGCTCTCATGCAGGCAAATCACAGTGTCCCTATCCTGGCGATCCGCCCAACGGCCTAATTGCGCCCCTCAAATTCAATTACGATGCGGGCGACTATCTGAGCGTGCAGTGTCGTCCCGGTTTTGTGCAGACCAACGAGAATCATCACAGCACGGGTCCGCCAGACCGGCCCAAATGTCAGCCGGACGGCAAATGGTCCGGACCGCTGCCCAAGTGTCTCAGCTATGAGGAAGTGTAGCTTGTCCCAGGATAGTGTCTAAGACGAAGAAGAAGCAATTGTACATTTGTGCTTAGCAAATTCCAAATTCAACCGTAAACCCAAAAAAAGAAAAACAAAACCGAGTGATATTTAGATTAACTTAGTGAGAGGTATCAAAAAAAAAAAAGAGGAAAGTTTCCCCCCAATTTGAGTTTCAAATAAGCTAACGAATTGTTAATCTTGCTACTAAATTTTGTTCTCTCAGTAATACTCAAGTTTGTCGCTCTACTTAAACTATAATCAACAGCTAATTACAGGTATTTCAATATTTTAGTATTTCAGTATTTCAATATTTCTGTATTATGTAAAAAACAAGAAAAACCAAATGAAAAACTGAAAATGGAACAGGAACCGGCGCTGCCCGTATTGTTGGTTGGTTAGTTAGAAGCAAAAAGCAAATTGGCCCCTCGGGCATTTTGCAAATAAAAGTCATATCCTTTAATTATAACCATAAAAATATATATATAATATAAATATATAAATATAGCCAGGCATATAGTAAGTGCATGTGTATTGTAAGCAGCTGCAAAAATGTGTGTAAAGAAACGGACAGAAATTTTAAATAAAAACTCAAACAACACGAGAAGTGCTGGCAAATGCAATTGACTTTACTGTGGTGTGGGTGTGGATTGGGGTTGGGGTTGGGGTTGGGGTTGGGTGTGTGTGTGCACAAAGGCAATTGGGTAAAACGCAAATGTGTGCCAAGGAAATACGTATTTCATTTTGGCCCAGCCCCTTTCCCCGGGGCTGATGCCCGGAGCCTAAACCAGTTGCTAATGCGAGGGGGAAAATGGTGGAAATGGCAAAACGACGCGTCGGCGAACGAAATGCAAAAATAAACACACGTGTGTGTGTGTGTGCTCTCTAATACGCACCATGGGAGCCAAAGAAAGCCACCTAAATAAAGCTTTCGCTTTCAGCCGGAAAAACTAAGCCAAACCTGAAAGTTTTACCACAGTGTCTGGCTGTCTGTAGAATCATTTTATGTCTTATGTCTTTAATGTGCTAAATTAGAGGTGCCCAAAATCAGCTTACGGCTGCGTAGACACCAATACAAATGAACAAAATATTTGTGAATTAGCAAGGAACCATAAGAAATAGAAAGAGAAACCCGATTTTTGTTTGTGTGTGTGTGTGCTTGAGGCCAACAACATGATATTTTGGGTATTAATTCGATCCTTAAAATACTTATTTGATACGCAAAAGTATCAATTTGAAACTACAAAATAAAGCGTATCAACTGGATACTTGGGTATCAAATTTATATTTTGGGTATTAATTTGATCCTTAAAATACTTATTTGTATCAATTTGAATCAACAAAATAAAGAGTATCAAATTTATATTTTGGGTATTAATTTGATGAATTTGAATAAAGTATCAATTTGAAACTACAAAATAAAGAGTATCAAATGTATATTTTACTTATTAATTTGATCCTTAAACTACTTCTTTGATACGCAAAAGTATCAATTCGAAACTACAAAATAAAGAGTATCAATTTGATCCTTAAAATACTTATTTGATCCGCAAATGTATCAATTTGAAACTACAAAATGAAGAGTATCAAAGTGAAATTTTGGGTATCAATTTGATCCTTAAACTACTAATTTGATACGCAAAAGTATCAATTCGAAACCACAAAATAAAGAGAATCAAATTAAAATTGTGGGTTTTGGGTATCAATTTGAACCTTAAAATACTTATTTGATACGCAAAAGTATCAATTTGAAACCACAAAATAAAGAGAATCAAATTAAAAATGTGGGTTTTGGGTATCAATTTGATCCTTAAAATACTTATTTGATACGCAAAAGTATCAATTTGAAACTACAAAATAAAGAGTATCAAAGTGAAATTTTGGGTATTAATTTGATCCTTAAACTACTTATTTGATACGCAAAAGTATCAATTTGAAACTAAAAAATAAAAAGTATCAAATTTATATTTTGGGTATTAATTTGATGCTTAAATACTTATTTGATACGCAAAAGTATCAATTTGAAACTACAAAATAAAGAATATCAAAGTAAAATTGTGGTTTTCGGGTATCAATTCGATCCTTAAAATACTTATTTGATACGCAAAAGTATCAATTTGAAACTACAAAATAAAGAGTATCAAAATGAAATTTTGGGTATCAAATTTATAATTTGTGTATTAATTTGTATAAAAAGTATCAAATTAAAATTGTGGGTTTTGAGTATCAATTTGATCCTTAAAATACTTACATATTTGATACGCAAAAGAATCAATTTGAAACTACAAAATAATGAGTATCAAAGTAAAATTGTTGTTTTTGGGTATCAATTTGATCCTTAAACTACTTATTTGATACGCAAAAGTATCAATTTGAAACTACAAAATAAAGAGTATCAAAGTGAAATTTTGAGTATCAAATTTATAATTTGTGTATTAATTTGTATAAAGAGCATCAAATTAAAATTGTGGGTTTTGAGTATCAATTTGATCCTTAAAATACTTATTTGATACGCAAAAGTATCAATTTGAAACTACAAAATAAAGAGTATAAAATTGATATTTTTGGTATTAATTTGATTCTCTCGCAAGGAGTAGAGAGAACACATTTGAAGTGGTTGTTGCACTACGTATAGTCGATATTTGCAAACTGGAATATAACGGAACTATTCCCACATGGCCGAATTCTCTCGAACTTTGCGTGACGTCTGAGTTGTCTTATTTTTTTCCAAATTTTGTAATGAGTCTGCTGCAGGATCAGAGTTTCCCCACTGTTGAGCTAATTGATCAGCTCAGCCCGCATCCAGCTCGCCGCTTTCAGCATCAATTCAGTAAACATCATCAGCCGGAGGCTTTCAAACAGAATGCGTCGCCATTTTTAAATAGCGATTGCTCTGAAGAGGATGTGGCCAATAAAAGTGTGAAGACTTGTGTAAGTGATCCAGTGAGCCTGGAAGAGGAACACGACGACGATGATGAGCTTGCAAACGCCAGAGGTCTCAATGCCAATTGCCAGAATTCCGGCCAGATGCATTCCCAATTGGGCCACGCGCGCATCAGTAAGGCTGTGTCCTATCAGGATATTCATTCGGTGTATACGAAGCGACGCTTCCGGCATGTCACCAGCAAGGTAGGTAAATATATAGCCGACATCCAGGCACAGGATCAACAGCGTCGCATTGCGGACATTCAACGTCATAGCTCCATGCCCGAGTGCTTGACGCCCAAGACTTCCAATGCGCTATACGCATTGCTCGCTAATAGCAGCGACAGTGCGTGTACAGGCCACACGGATCAAAGCTTTGAGGGGGCATTGGAGGAAAGGAAACAACTGCAGCAGGACAAGAATCGTCTGGAGGATGAGAAGGAACGCTTGCAATCCTTTGCCGAACATCTGCAAGTGCATCTGAACAAAAAAGTGGATGAGATCATCCTAATGAGGCGAAATTTTGACGTCATTCGTCAGGAGCAGAGCGAATACAAGGAGAAGCAGCAGGCACCTTCTTTGCGCTCACTTATGTACTGTGCGCCAGCTTTGGTGGGCAAGGGCACCCAAATAGAGAGAGAATTGACCGCGCCCAATCTTTCGGATATGCCAGTGGTATCAGTTACACCACATCCCCTACTGAATAATCTCACCTATGTCAGCAGCGCCGGCTCCATAGAGATGGCTCTGCCAACCCGAATGCCAATGCCAAGCCGAATGCGAGGAAGAGGAATATTCAACCGCAACCAATGATTCGGCCATCGAGGTGGAGGGCTGCCATGAGTTGCCTTCCTCTTGTCGCCGTCAAGTCAGAAGCAGCACCACCAGCTTTGCCACCATGGGGGAAGGCGTCTTTTACTTTGACACGTGCAACAATCGCGTTATAGAGTTGGGCAATCTGTTGCGCTTGAATCCAACATCCAACCATAATAACAATAATTCGGAGAGCCAACAGAGCAGCAGCATGCTGAGCGGCTCCTCCCATGCCCCAGAAGTACGTCAGTTTGTACGTCAAAGATCATCGCTGGACTCTCGTATGTTGCGTCTTTTTGGACCCTGTGCCCGCTGCCATGATGGCAACCAGTCGGTGAACGCCAGCAGTGCCACCTATACTGTGGCCATACCCTTACTGAGCGGCGAGGAGTATTCTCGAAATCGCAAGCAGCAGAAGGCGACTCGCAGTCCAGAAGATACAAGCAGATAGCTACAGCGTCACCCACGCTGGAACAGAGAGCTAAGCCAAGCTTAATGCGTCGACATAACGTGTTGGTCCAAGGACATGAGACTCTAAGCACAGCATCATGAATTCCAGTAAGTGACACTTGAATGTTTTGAGTATGTTGCAAATGCTACTGAGCTGCTGCTGCCTTGCTAAGCTTGTGCATTACGAAACTCACAACTCTTTGTAAGCATTTGATTTCCGCTCCATTCCACGGTGCGGATGGAGCTACGCTCCCTGCACACAAGGGCAAAATTAATTTGTTTTGTTCTTTTACCTTTTCTGCCTCGAAACGATTGAAGCTTCAGCCAGCTCATTTTCCACACATGGCCACAAAAGCCATTGTCGTTTATTCATTTTGCACAACCACACACACACACACTTCGCCTCCATCCTCCCTCCATTCGCGTCCCCACTCAACCGTTTACTGGCAATTTGTGTGTGTTTGGAACAGAAAAAGGTGTCTAAATTGAGACGCCCCGTGTCGCAACATTAACTGCCGTGTGCGTAATTAAAATTAACTGCTTCTCCTCTGACTGTCGCAAATTGGTTTTGCCTGTTTTGCCCCCAAAAAAAAAATTAATACATGCCTCACGCCGCTACACGAAATTCCCATCTACAATTTCAGTTTGGCAACTTCGAGGCAACCTAATTAGCTGGTTTAGTTAACCAACTTCAACTTTTAACTAAAACTAAAACTTTTGGTGGCAAAAACACGCATGTGCAATTAGACGCCCGCGGATGCGGATGCGGATGCATTTCCATTTCCCTGATTCGTGCAAAAGTTGCGCAATTTTCATTAGCACCTCGAAAGTTTTTCGCAAAGGAATGTCCGGATATCCCGGGTTGCGCTAGCCAGCTCAAACATATCACAACTGCAATATTTTCTGGCCATGGCCCAGACCAAACCAATGAACTATGCATGTCACGTAGCTCAAAGCTGTATGTCACCCCCTCCTCACAAATAAAAAACGAGCTTGGCCCCTCCGTGTGCCCTCCGAGTCCTCTGACTCGGTCTCTGATGTTAAATGCATGCCAACTACACTTGAACCCCTGCTCCGTGACGGGTTAGGGAGACAAACTGCACTCTGCCTGGGCCCCCTAAAGTTATCTATGTATGCCATTTATGTGCAGAATTTGCTTGTTTTAAATTTCCCCCCCCCCACTCACCTCTCGCACACATCATGCCGGCCGCATAGTTGACAAATATTCCAACATAAAGTATACAACTTTACCTACATACATACACATTTTAGAACATTCTTTTTAAATTTTTAAATTCAAGCGCCAAAGTTTAAATTTCAACGGTTTGATCTGTGCTGCCTGCCGATCAACAGCGCCATCTGTTGCATTTTTGTGTCAGCGCTGCCCTAAGTCATTCTGGCAGCATTGTGAGTGAAGAATAAGAATGCAAGAAAATTGCGGAAATGTTGTTGTTTTTTTATTGTGCAAATGTTTTTTTCAGTGATTTTGTGTATGTGTTAAAGTTTTAACACTGCCTTTGGGCAGAGTGTTAAAGCCCACGCTGGTAAGTTGCCGAGACACACACATACGTACATACATACATACACACGAAAGCTACATATGTATTGTTTATTTTTTGTTGCTTGCAGGAGCACCCGCAAAATTTGAGACTCCGGCCGACCAGGTCAGTGTGGCGTTCTTACTGCTTGCAATTGGCTTATTATATATGTTTGTTACACTTGGAGAGAAGATGGGGGAGGGACATATTCAATGTCTCTGTGTCCTAGTATTCTATTAAGATGGCTGGACTGCCAACTCGTGCCGAAATGTGTCACTCGGTTGCTCTGCCATTTAAGTTGCAGAGATGAAGATGTAATTGCATGCTTAACCATAGATGAGAGAAGTGTAGATAGTACCTTTGCGCAGTCCATCTTCTCTGTTTGCTGCGCTGCTACGGCGCTAAGGTACGATCCTCGCCCTGTCTTGCTCTGTCGCAGTTGCACCAAATCATGGCTGATGGGTGGCAGTGAAACAGGGTTCAGTTTGAGACGCAGACGGTTCGAGTTCGTGACGATGACGGTTGCAGTGGCAAACAGAACTTTTTTTAGATGGTTGTTGGCCAAAGGAAGGTTAACTTGGACGGGCCTCTGGAGGCGACCTTAGCTGTTCCATTGTGTCTGTAATCATTGAAAGGTTCTGCAGTTTACAACTTCTTTCAGATCATTGCGTTTAGAGCAAAGTAAAGGCCTTAATTGGAAGAATCTTCTTAAGAGAACCCATTGCAGTACCTTGCACCTTTTGCTGAAAAGAATGAGATGCACCTTGTTCGCATGTATACTGAATCTGACTTCTTCCGACCACTCAAGATTTTTGCTGGGCTTTGGTTTCATTATGGAGCTGAGGGTAGTTGGATATTCTCCCATTAGGTTAGCTTAGGTTGCGATGGCTGAGAGCGACTAGTCGCTCTCCACTTTGGGCCCATTGCGACGCCATGTTTATTACCTGTTAAGCCTTTTAAAACAGAGGTGGGTCCTCGTACTGAACCATTAAGTGGACAGCATACATTTTAGTGGAGCTGGGATCTCTAGCTCGCATATCTCCGAGAGTTTGAGTAGTAGAGGTTGACCAAGTGTCCTAAGTCTCCTTCTTCTCAAAGCGGGGCCATAACAGAGAAGGTGTTGTACCTTTTCCTCCTCTTCCTCGTTAAAATTTGTAGGTTTTTTACCTCTTTAAAGGTCCTCAGCCACTAGTTTTCACAGTAGGAGCGATGGTATTCCATTCAGGGGTGTGCTTCCATTTGCTTCTCAAACTAGAACCGAGATGCCCCACTTTAATGGGACCCGTCTAGAACATACAGGGTGGTCCATCTAGTGTTTGGAATTTGAACTATTCATAATTTAACTTTAAAAACGTCAAATGTCATTCGGAAAGCGATTAATATTTAGTAAAAACTTTGACATTTACGTTGAACATTGAAGAAAGTTGGAAAACAATTTAAAAACATATTTCCAAAGTGGTGAGTCCTCGACTCAAACTGTGCGAAACGTCAAATGTCATTCGGAAAGCGATTAATATTTAGTAAAAACTTTGACATTTACGTTGAACATTGAAGAAAGTTGGAAAACAATTTAAAAACATATTTCCAAAGTGGTGAGTCCTCGACTCAAACTGTGCGAAATTTGAAAAAAAAACATTTATCAATAAAATTGTTCCGAAAACTCGATTTGTGGATCGTGAAGGATGTTCGTGAAACTGGAATGTTGGTGGATAATCCGAAAACATTGCTGCGTTTGCTGAAAATGTGCGTGAACAACCATCGACATCAACTCGCCATCGATCTCAACAATTGGACATTTCGCGCACTTCTTTGATGCGAATTTTGCATAAAGACCCTGCCATGAAGCCATACAGCTAAAGCCAATTGACCATCCGAATCGTCTACAGTTCGCAAATTGGGCGGAAGATCGTTTGGCCGAAGATGGTGAATTTTATCGAACATTAACAACAAAATTGTCGCATCTGGGGCACAGAAAATCCGCATATCGTCGTCGAGAAGCCAATGCACCCACCACGTGTCACTGTTTGGTGCGGCTTTTGGTCTCGAGGCATCATTGGTCCATTTTTCTTTGAAAATGAAGAAGGAGCGACCGTGACCGTGAATGGTGAATGTTAAGTGATTTGTTCTTCGAGGAAATTGAAGCGGAAGACTTGGACGATATTTGGTTTCAACAAGACGGCGCTACGTGCCACACAGCGCACGCCACAATCGATCTTCTGCGCCCTATCTTCGAAAATCGAATAATCAGCAAATATGGAGATGTTAGAAACTAAACAAAATATAGTTTCATTTAAGAAACAACTAACTGCTGGGAGAGAATTTCCCCCACTAACAACAGAAGGGCCGATTATGGGGCCGATTATGGGGCCTCCTTTGTGGTGATGTGCGTGTCTTGTTTTAGAAATGTTATAATGAAAATCATAACTTATAGACCTAGAAACCTGTTAAAAAGTTCTATGACTAATAATCCAAAGGTCACTAAAACAGTCACATTGTGATTTGCCAAAGAAATGATAAAGATCGGATCAACGATAGTCGAGTTATAAGGAAAACAAACAATGATGATGGGTAGCACTGGCCGCAACGGCGATGGGAAGCACTTAACAAACTTTATGGCTTGGCTATGGCCACTTTGTGTGGCTTTGAACTTTAATTGGTCAGATATATACAAACTTGGGGGGGGTACAGAGTATGTTATAGTCTTTCTTTCTTGGTTTTTTTAACTCTGTACCAAAGGTACACAGAGTATATTAAGTTTGTGCAAAAGTATGTAACAGCCAGAAGGAATCATCTCCGACCCTATAAAGCAGAGATGGGCGCGTCGCGACGTTCCAATGCACACGAGGCAGCGTGCACAAAATCACACGAACGCTGTAAGCATTGAAAGCTATTTTATATATATATGTGAAAAGTGTGACGATATGTGTGAATGCCCATCTCTGCTATACAGTATATATATTCTTGATCAGCATCAACAGCCGAGTCGATATAGCCATGTCCGTCCGTCCTTCTGAACGAAGAGATCTCAGAGATGGTAAGAGATAGAGGTTTTACATGTATGGGACATATATTTCTTATACTTGCAGGCAGATCAAGTTTATTTTTAATTTTCGCCACGCCCCCTCCAGCCCCCGCAATTTGGAAAAAACGTCATATCTCCCACAGTTTTGAGGATAGATTGTTCGTACCTTCTAGAGATATCTGTTAATCAAAATTATTTATCGATTTGCTGAAGGAATGATAAATATCAGATGAACGATACTCAAGTTATGAGCAAAAAACAGCCAGTTAACACCCACTACCCCCCACCCATAACCACAGCATTCCGTTCAACAGAGGCAATCTTAGTGAGAGAGAGAGAAACTTAGAGATGAGCGCGTATAACTCGATAGAAAATGCGAGCTGCTACATTAAGGGTACAGAGTATGTTATAGTCGGGCTTGACCGACTTTCTTTATTGTTATCATCCGATCAGACGAAAGTTTGGTTCCCAGCGATTAGCTCCAAAGTCATTTACAAAGTTTCACATACCATGCCATGCTCCCATTTTCACTTTCATAGAAGTTTTGCGATTTCAAACCGGTTTTTGGACCAAATTTGGACTCAAAATCGTAAAATTTTTGCAAATGCGAAAAATATAAGAAACTTGATTATAAAATTTTGGAAAATCTACCCCCAAAGTCGGAAAATAGCCTGTTGTATGAAACTAACTCATTTTCCAAGATCTGTATGAAAATTTAACAACAAATTCCGAAATTCAACAAATTTGGTGGAAAATGGCAGTTCATCTAAAATCATTAGCACTTTTTCTCTAAATTACATCTCACAGGCCTTTTAGCTTCAGGAACTGGACGCATCTTGTGGCATTTTCAAAAACTGTTACGCAATTCCTCATCAAATATTTATAATCAAATATTATACAATATTAAGACAAACTTCTGACAAAGTTTTATTATTTCCATTTCATTTGGTGTACAATGTTAGCAAGTGCGCCAGCTTAAGCAGTCGCAGTGCGTATGCCACAGGGATTAACCAGGGTTTTGGCTGGGTGTCTTACCCACTTTATGTTTATTATTATTTTTTAGGCCTCCCCTTCAGTTAATTTGCATATCAATATGTTTTGCTTATGCAGACAAATTACGAGCTACAATATTTTTTGTACAAATGTGAAGGAAGTTCGCTTAAAAATTCGGCCGAATTTGGAGGATTCAAAGGTGGGGAGAATATTGTCTAAATCTGCTTGCACAAGATATTCCCTTCATATTGATTTCCAATTTCTAGACTACAATTGTTTTTCTTTTATGATTGTTCTCAATGATAACAGAAAAGATAAAAAAAATAAAAAGGGAAGCAAATAATAATAAATTCAATTTCATCACGCAGCTGCTGCTGCTTCTTGGCCAGACAATGGCAACACACAACACATTTTGGCTGGGGTTTCCAGTTGCCATTACTTGGTGCAGAAATGCAAAATACTTTGCAAATGGATTTTGGTCAGTTGCGCCGGCAACTGTTTCTCAAATATTATTATAAATTTATGGAAAAATGTTAATTCTTTTTTTTTTTCCCCTATCCAACTTGGAGAAGAGCGTTGAGCTTTAATCTAAATGATAATTTTTGTAGAGAATATAAATCAATTTGGTGGCCAGGCAACGCGGCGTATGCATAATGTGTGTGTGGGTTTAACTAAATGCTCCTAGGAGACCAATTGCCAGGCAAAAGTTCTTAAATATTCACAAAATGAAAATTAGCAGAGAGTTGGAGGAACGCTTCAATTTGCCAATTACCCTCATGGCCTGGCATTCAGCTTTATGACTCTTGATTAATGGGCTCATGAGTTGTGATTAAGGCCCATCGACATACCGAACGAGAATGTATGGCCAAAAAGCCCATAATGCATTCGCATTCGCATTCGCATTCGCTGTGGAAGAACTTGTGTTTCATGCTGAATTATCGATGAGGCTGTCAGTGAATTCTCTGAAATGAATCAAATATGAAGAAGGCAGCAGCTCATCATTAATAAATGTCCCACTGTCATGTCATTCAACTCAAGATCTGGTTAACATCATGGGCATAGAGGTTCAAGCTCTATGCTATAGCCTATAGGGTATTAACTCCTGGTTGATATCAAATTGATAGGCTTTTGCCGTCTGTGATTAATGATTTGTAACTCTGTTCCCAATTTCAGCTAGGGCTGAAATTTCCCTTTGTCGCGTTTAGGTGTCAAATGTGTGTGTGTTTCTGTGAGTAATTTGAATTGTTAGCTGTGGTGAAAGGGAAAGGGTGAATGGCCCAAAAATATAAGTCGGAACGCTGTGGTCGAGCTTCGACTATTAACATACTCTGTTCCTATCATTTTGTAAATTTAATTTCGACAAATATCATTGTAAGTTGGAAAGAATGAGCGTTAAGCTGCTGGCTAACGTAAGCGGCGAACGGCTATAACTCAGCAAGCAATATGTGCGTTTTATGACACTTTTTTTTATAAGCATTCACCGTCATAATGTGCACAAAAAAAGAGTCCGGAATGAGCATTTTTCTATGAAAACGGTCGCACTTAATGTAGAAGTTTTTTGAGTCAAATCGGACTCTTTTCTGACACAGATATAAGTGCTTAGCACTATAGAAACCTCAAAAATGACACAAAGAAGTTACTTTGCTACTGAATAGCCTCCGCAAAAGGCTCTTTTCAGACGCATACTGGAGGGCAGCTCCGAAAATGCTCAGACATAAGTACTTTTTATGAGCCCGTGCTTAGAGAGCACTGAATGTGCTCCGAAAACCCTAAAATTTTTGTGTTTACCCGAAAAACGTTCTTAAGCTTGGCTCTGTAGGCCCGAATGACTGACTAATTATCAACCCACAGCCAATACCGCTTACCCTAGAGATCTAAGATATGGCTAGACCTTCATTTAGTTATGCAGGTGAAAAAATGGGGAAAATTTGGCACAGGAGAGCTGAAAATGACAAAAAAAAAGTTTTTCGCATATTGCCTGTGTGTGTGTGTATGCGTGTTATGTGTTTTTATACAGACCCTGCAGGGAAATTGTCTGGATTATAACCAGAAATGTACCAGTCTCAAAAAACTTGCAACTGTGTGCAGTTCCTATCCTATTTACACAGACATGTCATAGGCATGTGATAATTGTCCGCGGCAGCAGCCATTTGCAACCAGTTTAATGCCAGATGGCATAGGCGGGAGAGAGTTTCTACTGCCGCAGCCATTTTCAACCAGTTAAATACCAGTTGAATTAACTTAAAGTTGAATTGGATTACAACCAGCTCAAATTAGTATTTCAAACGAACATATCTTCGAAAGCTAATATTTGTTGTGGTCCAACTCACCCGAATCTAGCTATTTTGCTACCAATTATATTCTACTAGCATTCCAACTAGGTGTAGGACAGTTTTGTTTTGTTACTAGTTGCCAATTTCTCTGCAGGAGAGTCAAACGGCTTTTGCTAAGAGCGTAAGAGAGAGTGAGCGTGAGAGTGAACGACGAACAAAGAGAAGATTGCGGGTGAAGAGGGTGTGAAGATGGAACGATGAAATGGGAACAGTAGGATTAACAATGACTTAACAGTGGGGGAACAGTGGAAGAGCGGGGGAAGAGTGGAGAGCAAATTTGAACTGAATATTAATTGAAGAGTGACTGCCATGAGGTCAAGTTGTGAATTCATTCATTCTTTATATACCCTTGTAGAGGGTATATTAAAATTGTCCAGATGTTTGTAACTCATAGAATGAAGTATCTCCCACCACATAAAGTATATATAATATATTCTTCAGCATGACGAGCTGAGTTGATATAGCCATGTCCGTCTGTCCGTCTGTTTTCTGTCAGTTTTAAAGCTATCTTAACCAAACTTTGCAGGGAGTCTTTTGGTACAAAGGCGCTGCAAATTTGTCGAAAACGGCCGGATCGGATGACAATAGCATATAGCTGCCATAGAAAAGATCGGTCGAAAAAGTAGTTCTAGTGAGAAAAACTTTTTTGTTTGCAACGCAAACGTCCCCAATCATCGTATTTCTAAGTTTTCTATGCTTTCACATAATTCCACCAAGTTTGATGAAAATCGGTCAACTATAAGGTATAGCTGCCATACAAAATACAGTTCTGAGAAAAGTCTTCGTAGGGAAAACTTTTTTGTTTTCAATGCTATCGCTCCCAAACATGTTACTGATTAATATTTTATGCTACCACACAATTCTGCCAAGTTTTATCCAAATCGGATGACTATAACATATAGCTGCCATAGGAACTATCGGTCGAAAAAGTTGTTCTAGTGAGAAAAACATTTTTGTTTTTAATGCAAACGTCTTCAAACCTCGTATTTATTAGTTTTCCATACATTTACATAATTCTAACAAGTCTGATGAAAATCGGTTAACTATATAGTACAGCTGCCATACAAGAGATATGTCTGAAAAAATATCTTAGTGAGAAAAACTTTTTTGTTTTCAATGCTATCGGTCCCAAACCTGTTACTGATCAATATTATGTGATTCCACACAATTCTGCCAGGTTTGATCCAAATCGGATGACTATAGAATATAGATGCCAAAGGAACTATCGGTCGAAAAAGTAGTTCTAGTGAGAAAAACTTTTTTGTCTTCAACGCAAACGTCCCCAAACCTATTTTGGGACTGTATATCAAAGTTTTCTATGCTTTTACATAATTACACCAAGTTTTATGAAAATCGGTCAACTATAAGGAATAGCGGCCATACAAAAGATAGGTCTGAAAAAAGTCTCAGTAAAAAAAATTTTTTTGATTTTAATGCTATCGCTTCCAAACATTTTACTGAATAATATTATATGCTACCACATAATTCTGCCAAGTTTTATCCAAATCGGATGACTATAGCATATAGCTGCCATAGGAACAATCGGTCGAAAAAGTAGTTCTAATGAGAAAAACTTTTTTGTCTTCAATGCAAACGTCTTCAAACCTCGTATTTATTAGTTTTTCATACATTTACATAATTCTTACAAGTTTGATGAAAATCGGTTAACTATATAGTACAGCTGCCATACAAGAGATATGTCTGAAAAAATATCTTAGTAAGAAAAACTTTTTTGTTTTCAATGCTATCGCTCCCAAACTTGTTACTGATCAATATTATATGCTACCACACAATTCTGCCAAGTTTTATTCAAATCGGATGACTATAGCATATAGATGCCAAAGGAACGATCAGTCAAAAAAGAAGTTCTTGTGAGAAAAACTTGTTTGTTTTCAATGGTAGCGTCTTTTTACTTTGCAGTTATAAATATTATCGGTTTCCACACAATTTTGGGGAGTTTGGTCAAAATCTGATAAATATATCGCGTAGCTGCCATAAAACAAACTGACAAGCAAATGGTCAAGGTAGTGGAGCCATCTATTTTTGAGTTTGGAAAATAACTCAGCTACGAAAGTTCGACGAAAATCATTGAAAACCTTAATTTATATAAATTATACAAACTACAAGGGTATATAAACTTCGGTCGAGCCAAAGTTAGATAGGTAGGTAGTTCCGGCTGGCCCTCTGTAGGGGCCACACATAGACCTTACGGTCCTTAGTGAGGCCGGGTGGTTTTTTTCTGGGTACCATTAGAAATCCAAGAGGATGTTTGACGTTTTGGCAAATGCCAATAGTTGTTTGGGAGACTTCCTTGCCGCCTTTTCAAGAGAGGTGAGACTTGGGGAGTGCAGATGTCTTAATCTCGTCTTAGCGATCGCTGGGCAGCTGCAGATGAGGTGTTCCAGAGTTTCGACGACTCCAGGTTCCTTACATTTCCTGCAGATGTCCGTTGTCGTGATTCCTAGCTTTTTCGCGTGAGCAGCTGCTAGACAGTGACCAGTTAGTATGCCTATAAGCAGTCTACAGTCTCTTCTTTTGAGCTCTTGTCTTGCACATGATTTTTGAGATTCTGCAGCCGGTTGTGTTCTTCCACTTTTCCTTTGCTTCTTTCTCCGCTATCTCCTCCATCTTGCTGTATAGCGTCTGTACGGACATAAGTATGTTTAGTGTTGCTTCGTGGCTTAGTGAGGTTCCGGCTTATGCAAGACTGTCAACCATTTCGTTTCCATCAATGCCCCGGTGGCTGGGAATCCAATAGATTTGCACCTTTCTAGAGATGCTGAGGGAATCTATTGCCTCCCTGCTTGACAGAACATTGTTGGAGTTAATGGTGTGTCTCTGCATTGCTGTGATTGCCTCTTGGCTGTCAAAGTATATGTTTATTTGGTTGTTTGGTGCGTGTTGTTCTGCCAATTACGCTGCTCAATTCCGGCTCATCGCAGTATACAGCGGCTCCGACTCCTGCGGCCATTTTGGAGCCGTCTGTGAATAGGTGCATTGCTTCCTGATCCAGTCCTGTACGCCAGTCTTCTGGTCCCAGTAATGCTGATGCACCTGTTAAGTTGATTTTTGGGATCATGTAGTCCGTGCTACTGTTGATCACTCTACCCACCATGCTGTGTCCATAGCTTTGTAGCGCCATGGTGCCTGCCGCACAAAGACGTTGTGCAAGGAGGCGTGCTTGGATGTCCAGGGGGTTGACTCCTAGGATGTGTTCGAGTGCTTTTGTTGGAGTGGTCCTCAGCGCCCCCGTTATGCAGACTAATGCCTGCCGCTGGGCCTTTTCCATCAGCTTTAGATATGTGGACTTTTCCGTGGCTTGCCACCATACCAATATGCCATGTAGAGTAGTATCGGTCGTATTATTGAGATGAAGAGCCAGTGCGTTAGACTTGGTGATAGGCCCCAAGTGCTGCTTAGCATCTTCTGGGATGCATATAGCGCATTGGTTGCCTTTTTCACCCTTTCCTCCACATTGAGTCTCCATGACAGTTTACTGTCGATTACTACTCCAAGGTATTTTATGTTGTTCTTTGGCGTTAGCTGTATTCCATTTATCGTAGGTGGAGTCCATTGCGGTACCTTGTATCTCTTGGTGAAGAGAATCAGGTCCGTCTTCTCCGCATTGATACTGAGTCCGGCTTCTGTCCCCCATTTTAGTATCTCTTTGAGAGTAGAGTCCATGATTGAGCTGAGAGTCGATGGACATTTCCCCATCATAATTATGCTTATGTCGTCAGCATATGCGGTTATCTTGGATGCTTTGGGTGCCAAAGTTAGCTTTCCTCTTTTTTTATACTCTGTACCGAAGGTACATAGAGTATATTAAGTTTGTGCAAAAGTATGTAACAGGAAGAACGAATCATTTCCGACCCTATAAAGTATATATATTCTTGATCAGCTTCAACAGCCGAGTCGATATAGCCATGTCCGTCTGTCTGTCTGTCCGTCCGTATGAACGAAGAGATCTCAGAGATGGTAAGAGATTGAGGTTTGACATGTATGGGACATATATTTCTTATACTTGCAGGCAGATCAAGTTTATTTTCAATTTTTGCCACGCCCCCTCGCGCCCCCGCAATTTGGAAAAAACGTCATATCTCCTACAGTTTTGATGATAGAAGGTTCGTACTTTCTAGAGATATCTAGTACTCAAAATTATTTATCGATTTGCTGAAGGAATGATAAAGATCGGATGAACGATACTCAAGTTATGAGCAAACGGTCAGTTAACACCCCCCACTCATAACCTAGGCATTGCGTTCAGCAGAAGCAATCTTAGTAAGAGAAAGAGAGAGAGTGAGAGAGAGAGAGAGAGAGAGAGACTTAGAGAGCGCACTGCGTTGTGCGTTGTGTGTTAACTGGCCGTTTGACTCGTGACCAAATGCGAGCTGCGACATTAAGGCTGCAGATTATGTTATAGTCGGGCTTGACCGACTTTCTTTCTTGTTTTTATTTTGTATCCCTCACCTTACGGTGGTTGAACTTGCATTTGTTTCCCAATTCAAATGAACTTTGATCGCAGAGCACAAGGAGTTTGAAGCTTCTCGGAAAATTCTTTGCTGCTCTTAAGGCGTTGCTGCCTTCCTTGCCGGCTCTTTTATATATTTTCCATAATTTGATGAATTTCTGCATGAAATTCTGATGAAATTTTACAGGAATCCTCCAAATTTCCGGTGGCTAACACTGGCCTCTGGCCTCACTTCGATTCCAACTAAGTAGCTTCTTGGTCTCAATTAATTTTTCTCGCTCACCAACTAAATGTGACCCAGGGCCATTCTACTAGCCGCACTGCATTTGTCCCATATATGTATAGTATAGTATGTGGCGTTGTATCTCCAGTGCGTGTGCAGTGAATGCAGCTTCCGCTTTCTGTTGCTTACACCTCAGTGGGTTTTAATCTAAAATAGCGACAAGAACAAATTGATAACCCGCTGTGCGCACTTCATAAAATGTGAAACACAAAAGCAAAAGTTTCCTGCACCTAAAAAGTACCCACTGTCAGTTGTCATGCTGTTCCAGAGGCAATATAAATAATAAGCATAACAGCAGGCGCCACAACAACAAAGGCAACAAAATATCAGAGCTGAAAGCCCCATCTCGAGGAGCTACAAATGACAATTGACACGAGTTTGCCGGCTCTTTGTGCTGCGAGTCGGAGGTGTGTGGTTTGGGTTGGGCGGTTTGCACTTCGCGCAATTTATTTTATTGTTGTTTGGTAAACAACTTTCATAAGTTGGCCAGATGTTTGCAAACGGCACTCAATTCTGGTCGTCATGGCCATTGAAAGTTGAAAAGTCTAATAAGTTGGCAGTCAGTCAGCAAGTCCAGCAATTTCATTACCATAAGCAGTTGCGGTGTTTGTGTGTGTGTGTGTGTGTAAAGGATTTGCATATGCCCAAGCGAATCAATTCAAAGCCAAAAAGTCAATCAAATTGTGAAAATAAAACCAGTCAAAAGAGTTGGAAAAACAAGCAAACATTTTCCCTGACCAACAAGCGCTCTAAATTCCTCTCTCTGTGTGTGTGTGTCAGTGTGTGTGTGGGAGTGTGTATGTGTGAGCCACAATAAATAAAGTCTCGCCAGCGCCGCACATACACTTCAAAAAACAATTATGGTTGCGTCCATGGGGGAAAAAGGATTTCGATTGGTTCAAATAAAAAAAATTTGAAAAAGTTTTTTGCGCTTTTGTTTGCTTTATAAATATTTGCAGAAAAAGTCTTGTTTACACTTAAAATAAAAAGTTAATAACAGGCCATCAAATGCATTGCGAAAACGGAAGTGGAAGTGGGCAGTGGGGCAAAATAACAAAGCCATTAACTCGGCCAATGGAATACTGATTTGCTACGTGTTTTGATAATTGATGGAAAGTTTGATGGGGAAAATGCCCAAAGGTTGACACACCCACCACATAGCGAGTCAAAAGATTAAAATAAGCCAATTAAATGAGGCATTGGAAAAGTTTTAATAGGGAAATAATTCCAACTTATATTTTGGTGGCATATTAGTGGTCTTCTCCTGGATAAGATCAAGCTAAAGAGACCCCATCAATACTCGCTGACAATTGATAAACTACTGAAGGTTAACTCGCTTACAAGACTGTGCCATTCAAATCCCACTGCTTCTATAAGCACGCACTTAAGACGCATTACTCAGTGAGACTTTTAATGAGAATGGGCATTAGGGTTTCTTTAAAGAACGTATCATGCCTCTAAAAACCACGTTTTAGGCCTGATTAGGGGATTCGCACAAATCCCAGTATGGAGAAATCATTGTGTATAATTCTCCCTGGGATGTATTTCGTTGGTATCGTTGTTGAATCGACGAACTGTTTCCATTAAGTGCTGAAACTGATGAATCCGTAGTACCGTAACATGTGTTGCGTCGTTGCATCGATGGTTACCTTGCGTTGAGGTTTTTGCTTTGAAGGGGGGTCACAAAACAAGTTCGTTCGAGCAAGGTTGAGAGGTTGCCTTGCGTCGAAGACTTTCGTGGTGCCTCTCGTTGAGTACTTTCGTGGTGCCTCTCATTGGCAACTTTCGTGGATGCCACGCACTGAGGACTTTTGTGTGTGCCTCGCGTTGAGGGCTTCGTGATGAGCTTGAGAACTTATAGGTGGGCTCAGGCTGGCATTAATTGTCAAACAAAGAGCGTCTCGAGTGTTAACAGGTCTAGTAGGCTGCCTTTGTAGACCAATGACCTGTGATCTCAACAAATATTCATCAAGCTTAATGAAAATTAGATTTATGGATTTCTAATGAATACATCCAAAGATTTATAGATATTATATTATATTATATTATAGTAAAACAGAAATCGATTTTCTTGGGAGCTGACATTGGATAACAATTTTGGCTTCTCGCTGTCTTTACGAGGAATAAATGTATTGAAATTTAGCTATATGTTTAATCAATGGGTGATGGATGAGAGCAAATGTATAGATTGTACGTATAGATTTTATAGATGACGCATGTGAAAGAAAAAACAATTGTTCTGCGATTGTTTTTTATGAGATGCGGTATCTACATATGTAGTGTCTTTGACGCATCTTAAAATCGATGGATTTCTAAGAACCTGTATTATTTTGTAAACTCGTGAAGTTACGTACCTCTGACGGGCGTACCATACCATTTTGTGACCTAAATCTGTCTTCAGCTTTGACAAATTTCGACCTAGGTTAATGCAAATGGCCCTTATGGTTTCGATAAATCCTGTATTTTACCTCTAAAAACCGTTTTTTGCCAAAATGGGGACGTTAGTTACCTTTTACGGGCATTAAGAGGGTGTACCATCTCAAAAAACCATTTTAAAGACCAATATACGACTTTATCATCTAAATCTGTTTTTAAGCTTAACATTTATCAATCTAGATTAATGAAAATGGACATTATGAATATCTTAAAATCGTTATTATACCACTTTAAACTGACTTTTTACAAATTCGGGACATTACGCACCTTTTCCGGGCCTTAAAAGGGTGTATCATTCCAAAATTCCATTTTGAATGGTTAAACAAAAAAATTCGTTATGGAGTCATTAGAACCGTTAGGTTGGAAAAGTCTTGGATAGGTTAGGATAGCTTAAAATTGGTTAGAACTGGTAAAAGGTAGGTTCGAATAGGTTAGGACAGGTTAGGATAGGATATTATAGGATAGGTTAAGATAGGTATCGCAATGGGCCTATCTTGGCCTAAGTGTAGGGACAGTCTTAACGTCCCTAGCCATCTCAACCTAACCTAACCTAACCTAAGATGGGTTTGGATAGGATAGGTTAGGTTAGGATAGCTTAGGAATGGGTTAAGATAGTAGGTTAGGAATCTGTTAAGATAGGTGTGGATAGCTTAGGATAGGCTAGTATAGGTTAGGATAGGTAATAATAGGTTAGGTTAGGTTAGGTTAGTTTAGGATAGGCTAGTAAAGGCTAATATAGGTTAGTTTAGGTTAGGTTAGGTTAGGTTAGGTTAGGTTAGGTTAGGTTAGGTTAGGTTAGGTTAGGTTAGGTTAGGTTAGGTTAGGTTAGGTTAGGTTAGGATAGGATAGGATAGGATATGTGAGGATAGCTTAGGAATGCTTAGGATGGGTTGGGATAGGATAGGTTAGGAATGGGTTGAGATAGGTAAGGATAGCTTAGGATAAGTTAGGTTAGGTTAGGTTAGGTTAGGATAGGTTAGGTTAGGTTAGGTTAAGATAGGATAGGTTAGGATATGTGAGGATAGCTTAGGAATGCTTGGGATGGGTTGGGATAGGATGGGTTAGGAATGGGTTGAGATAGGTAAGGATAGCTTAGGATAAGTTAGTTTAGGTTAGGTTATGTAAGGTTAGGTTAGGTTAGGTTAGGTTAGGTTAGGTTAGGTTAGGTTAGGTTAGGTTAGGTTAGGTTAGGTTAGGTTAGGTTAGGTTAGGTTAGATTAGGTTAGGATAGGTTAGGTTTGGTTAGGTTAGGTTAGGTTAGCTTAGCTTAGGTTAGGTTAGGTTAGGTTAGGATAGGATAGGTTAAGATTGAATTGGATAGGTTGGTGTGGAATAGGTTAGAATAGGTTATCATAGCTTAGGCTAGATTAGGTTAACATAGGCTAGGTAAAACAAGCTTAGGCTAAGTTAGGATAGCTTTAAATAGTTTAGGATAGGTACAAAATTTCAAAGGATATGTTTAGATAGGTTATGATACATTTGGATATCTTTAAAATGGTTAGGATAGGTACATCATATATTTGGATAGGTTAGGTTAAGTTAAAATAGGTTAGATTAGATTAGCTAGCGTCAGGCTACATTGTCAATGCTGGAAGCAACAAGTCGATTCCCTCGTTGTCCCATATTACTGTCCGATAAATTCTGAGGACAAAATAATTTTGAGTAGAGAGGAAACCTCTAGCCCAAATGCTCCCCAAAAGGCTTAGTAACAAGAATTGTCAGTTTGTAAGAGATGAGGCGTATACCTTAATGCCGTCCATTATAGTTTGAAGATCTGCTACATGCGGTAAGCGATTAAAATCGAGTATCTTGAGCGAGGCTTGACTGCCGAAACGCTTAGAGAGGTTGCCCTCCTTGATCCTTAATGTGCTGATTGGTGGTCAAATAATTTGACCTGTGTTTGCTGGACGTTGACTTTCAGCCGTGGCTTGACCTTCCACCATTTTCCTTCTAACCAAACAAGGTGCGCTAGGAGGAACTTGAAAACGAGTAGAAACATAAATTAAGTTAAACCAAGGGCGTAATGCGTTAAAATAATGTCTTTCATGTCAAACAGAGAAGTATAGTCGAGTGTCCTAAACTGACCACGTTTCTGATTTGGGTTACTAAGTGAGAACTTTTTCTCTTAATAACACTTTTTTTACTTGACTGATTGAATAACGCAAAGTTTCGATTTTCAAACGCGGGTGAACCGCTTCCCTCGTGGCATGTGGAGCGTGAATTTCATTTTGCCATATGCTAAATAAGATTTGAAACACATTTGCCTCAGAGCCAATTAGGATTCCGATGCCGTGTTAGCAACGCTGGCGAAAGGTTTCGCATCGCTAGAACAGCAACAACAACAACAACAACAACAACAACAACAACGACGACAAGCTGTCACAGCAAATCAGCATCAGAGCAAAAGGCACTCCAACTCCAGACGAAGTCTCCAGCTGCTACTCGGGGCAACCATTTAAAGTGATTTCCGTAGAAGCTTGCTTAAATTTTATTGCCAATTGCAGCAGCAGCAGGAGCTGGGCCCCCCCCCCACTCAGATACAGATACAGATGCAATTACCCCCGCTCCCTGTTGCCGCTCCCGTTGCCAGTTTCGGCCCGGGCAAACATGTCTGCCAGAAGCTCGTAAATTGCCAACGTGATATTAAATTACGTGTGACTTTCTACTTCCGTTGCTACGTAATCCATTTCCGGTTCGCTGGTCGGGTTTACATTTACCGTTAATCTCCGTGCTAAGCGTCTCAAATAAATTATTGCTGTCGGACAGAATGAAAGCAAAACTAGAAATGGCCAACTCTATATGCAGGACTCGCAATTTGCAATTAAAATGCAAGCGCTGATAGCTCAGCTCAGCTCCGTTCAGCGTTCCGTTGGCCGTTTTTGTGGCCATTGCTTTTGACCTAATTCGCAGCGTTGGCAATGGCAATGCTAATGTGTGTGTGTGTGTGTGGCGCACCTACTGGCAACTGGTCCACCATGATAATATCCAAATGATGCCTCTTCCTCTTCCCCCTGGTGGCCGCGACTCTTAGCTGATGCGGCAGTTGCTGCCGATGCGGTTTTTAGCTGTTTATCAAGCTAAAATGCACGTAATGGATTACAGAGAGCATGCGGTCGAGGACTGGTTAGCTGCGTTTTCTATCTAACCGTTTTAATGATAACACACTTAAAAGTACCTTTTTGGTTTTGGCTGGGCTTAAAACATGCTGATTACATGGCGTATACGTGAGGGGCCCTGAAAAGTAGGCAACAATAAGCTGCCGCTGTCCGTTGCCGATTATATCTTTCGAGTGTTCGAGAAATATTTCAGCTACTTTGTGGTTTTCCCGCTATGGTGGACAACCAAACCGAAATGTGTCCTATTAATTAAAGATCTTGCTTCGAGTGCTGATAGCTGCATACGACGCACAGTGGCTCGTTTTCCCAAAACATGTTGCAAAATCGCATAACTTTTAAATTATTTGAGTTGTCCGCATGTTAACTGCAAACTTCAAAGATTTTTTTTTAACTCCACAAAAGAGGGAGTAATAATTTCGGTATACATATTTTAGTGTAAAGGTATTTTAAGACGATGGTCACACTGTACAGAGTACAAAGAAGAAGAATAATTTAACAAGACGAGATAGACAAATAGAGAGAACTACCCGTGTTGATAAACCGAGAAGAGACAACCCGTACTGACATTGTAAATAGAAACCCGGGTGTAAATAGTGTTTACATTTTCTAAAACTTTTGTTTTTACAAGCTAGCAAGCTTTAGGTTCCTTACTCTTGTGCGAAAAAGTATAATAACACACGCCAAGGGATTGAGAGAAGCTTGGGGCTTTCCCTCTATGGTTGCTGTTGAGCCAATTTTACATTTACAAGTTTTAGCAGGCTCGGGGTCATGTTATGTTTGCATATAACTTTAAAGCAGAAACACACCACACCGCAAAGGAAGCTCTACCAGCTGTACAGCCTTTTCGGGTACCTCCCGGTTCCATTAGCAGTAGTGTCTTTACCTGTCTTCTACAAGTCAGAAGCTGCCTCCCAATGCCAACGCTGCTATGTCCTTGTAAATTGTATATTACAATTGTCCAGATGTTTGTAGTACAAAGAAGGAAGCATCTCCGACCACATAAAGTATATATATTCTTGATCAAAATGACGAGCTGAGTTGATATAGCTATGTCAGTCCGTCTGTCTGTCTGTTTCTATCTCTATCTCCTCCATCAGTTTGAAAAACTGAAACTTTGCACAAAGTCTTTTGGTACAAATACGCTGCTCATTTGTCGGAACCGGTCGGATCGGATGACTATAGCATATAGCTGCCATAGGAACTATCGGCCGAAAAAGTAGTTTTAGTAAGAAAAACTTTTTTGTCTTCAACGCAATCGTCCCTAAACCTCATATTTATAAGTTTTCTATGCTTTTACATAATTTCACCAAGTTTAATGAAAATCGGTCAACTATAAGGTATAGCTACCATACATACAAAAGCTAACTCTGAAAAAAAGTCTTAGTAAGAAAAACTTTTTTGTTTTCAATGCTATCGCTCCCAAATATGTTACTGATCAATATCATATGCTTCTACACCATACTGTCAAATTTGATTCAAATCGGATGACTATAGCATATAGCTGCCATAGGAACGATCGGTCGAAAAAGTAGTTCTAGTGAGAAAAACTTTTTTGTTTTCAATGGTACAGTATACTTTCCAAATATGAATATTATTGGTTTCCACTCAAATTTTGGGGAGTTTGGTCACAATCAAATGAATGTATCTCCTAGCAGACATATAAAAAACTGGCAAGCAAATGTCTTAGTTATCTTTAGTAACTAACTTTATTTAATAATAGTATTACAAGCTATTACATGCCACAGCTACTCCCTCCCCAGTGACCTGTTCGGGAGCGAATGTAACCTTACGAGGTCGTTCGTAGATGCGCAGCGTCTTTGGTGGCTGTGAATCGTTTCCGGTTTCTTGTTCCCTCTCCACGAACGCCGGCTTAAGGCGCTCCGTTGATCGATTTTGATGTCAAACACGCGATCAGTAGGTCGTTTTACCACTTCGTAGGGCCAAGAATATGTAGGTTCTAATGGTTGTCGAACGTTGTCTGTCCTAAGCATGACATGAGAACAGTCATTCATGTGTTTTAGCACGAACATGCTTCGGTTCGATCCAATATGATGGGCTGCAGGCGCCGGTCGAACAAGGCGCATATGCTCTCGAAATTTTTCGATAAATATTTTTGGGTTCAATGGTTTAGCCAAATCATCGAAAAATTCATTTGGGATTCGAATTTGACTGCCATAGATCATCTCGGCCGATGATGTACCGAGGTCTTCTTTGTGTCTCGTTCTTAAACCCAATAACACGCTTGGGAGCAAGTCGGTCCAAGGCGTTTGTGGATTACACATGAGGGCGGCTTTGAATGATCGATGCCATCTCTCTATCATGCCGTTTGATTGTGGATGATATGCCGTGGTATGAATACGTTTGCTGCCCACCAAGTCGCCGAGTGCCTTGAAAAGGGCAGACTCAAATTGAGATCCTTGATCTGTGGTGATGGTATGGGGACAGCCAAATCGTGAGATCCAATGTGACCAGAACATTGAAGCCACTGTGTCGGCAGTAATATCTTTTAACGGAACTGCTTCCGGCCATCTGGAAAACCGGTCGATCATCGTGAGACAATAGCGGTATCCACTTACTTGAGGCATGATTACGATATCCAAATGTACGTGGTCGAAACGGTTATCGGGCATGTCAATCACGTCGGGGTCACCACTTTAGTTATCTTTAGAAACTAACTTTATTTAATAATAGTATTACACGCTAAAATGAATGAATGACAGTCGATTGAGTTGACGATGATGCAATGACGCTTCGTCCAGAATTCACGGCTCGCGATGGCATCGTGTTGTATCGATAGCTTGCCACTCATTTCGATAAGTGGCTGCAACTATCGTCTTACGGACTGACTTGGTGATGCCATAATGTTCAAAGTAGTGGCGCCATCTATTGCTGTGTTTGGGAAAAATCTCTGATAAAAATGTTCGACGAAAATCATTTAAAACCTTAATTTATATAAATTATACAATGGGTGGTGTGTGCTTGTGTTAGTTATTGTGTTGTTAGTTAGTTAAAATGTTGATTGTAATCCGCCGCAACTGGGAATTAAACACAGTTCCTCGGGGTACTGAACAGATGGCATGGCGTCTTAGCTCGCTTTGCCATCGAGCGTACCTTTTTTGCGCAACCAGTCGCAGTATAAGAGTCAAGATTTCTGCCAGTTGAGTTTTTATACTGCAACTGGTTGCGCCTAAAAAGTGACGCCCGATGGCAAAGCGAGCTAAGATAAATAAATCTATATACACTCAGAAAAAAATCCGATCTAAATGTACCGAAAACGTGTATTTTCGTTCTCAATAGTGGGGTAAGTCCCTTTTTATACTCTGTACCGAAGGTACATAGAGTATATTAAGTTTGTGCAAAAGTATGTAACAGGGAGAAAGAATCGTTTCCGACCCTATAAAGTATATATATTCTTGATCAGCATCAACAGCCGAGTCGATATAGCCATGTCCGTCTGTCCGTCCGTCCGTATGAACGAAGAGATCTCAGAGATGGTAAGAGATAGAGGTTTGACATGTATGGGACATATATTTCTTATAATTGCAGGCAGATCAAGTTTATTTTCAATTTTTGCCACGCCCCCTCGCGCCCCCGCAATTTGGAAAAAACGTCATATCTCCTACAGTTTTGATGATAGAAGGTTCGTACTTTCTAGGGATATCTAGTACTCA
>JBAMBO010001698.1:0-21260 GCA_037044535.1 Lordiphosa magnipectinata | reverse complement strand
CGCATAGTGGTTGAAGAACGATTATTTTGAGAAGGTTGCTTAAAGATGTTGATTATAGGTTTCATTTTTGGAACCAAAAAAAAGAGGAAAAAATCATCAAAAAAATTTCGAACTTAAATGAAAAATTTTGAGTTTGAAGCCGGGGAAGCGTTTTAAAATCTCTTAATTCTTGATTTAAAGAATTTTTTGGATTTGTTAAGCACGATTCCGAAAGATTGTAAAGAAATTTTAGAGTTGAACATAAGAACTTTGTACTTGAATCAAGTACAAACGGTGTCCATACGAAAATACTTGATTCAAGTACAAAATTCTTATTTGAAGTACGATTTTTTCAATCCCAAAATAGTTAAATACATTTCGAAATGTTTTAAATTTCTTTGGGATGATACATTTAGGTTGTAATGGTCCTTTTCCCATCAAAATCTCATAAAAATCAAAACTGTGAGAGCGTGTTCAACGCTGTTCTCTCAATGTTTGCTTGCCCTTTCCGCTCCGATACTTCTGCTCATTCTTTCCTTTGAGTTTCACTTCCAGGAGAATTTCGAGTGCAGAATGACACCTATCTACTTGGCCTCCTTGACTATGTTGAGCTGCGTTCTCCCCCAGGGATGGGGGTATGAACTGTTGGGTCTTATGTGTGCTTGACCCCTAGACCGTTCTGTTTTGCCCACCGAAGGCTTATCCAAGTTCACTCCAAGGTACTTGTGGCCCGTCTTGTGTGGAAGGACTTCTTCATGCAAGAAGACACCAGGACTTATGTCTCTTCTGAGTGTGTGTGCGTGACACAGGCACACTTCTCAGGATTTATAGATATGTTCCAACGGCAACGGAGATTCTCTTGCAAAGTATGCGTTGCCCTGTAAATAAACGGGTCTTTTGCCATTATAGCAGTGTCATCAGCAAACGTGGCTATAAGGAGGTTCTGCGGCTCTTCTATTGGTATATCACGTGATGTGGGCATATCCCAGGTGAAAAGACTGTGTAAGGTTGGATCTAGCACGCTGCCTTGAGGTACTCCTGCTCGAATCCTCTTCTTCTGGGATGCAAGGTCTTCCTGGACCACTCTGAAGGTTCTGTCATAGAGGAATGATTTGACCATTAAGAAGATTTGTGGATTGAGCGTTCCCTTGATCTTAGTGAGTAGGTCGTTGTGCCAGACGCGGTCAAATGCTTGTTGGATATCCAAGTACGCTGCCACAACATACTCCTTGGCGTGGATTCCTTCCAGAACGAAGTTGACCACCCTGTGAAGTTGATCAGGTGTTCCATGTCTCAGTCGAAATCCAAATTGCAACTTTGAAATCTTCTGTTTGACTGCGGGAGTCTCCAAGATTCTCCGCAGAAGGCATCTTTACAGTAATTTGCCAAAGGCTGGGAGAAGGCTCATTGGCCCATAGGATTCCAGCTCGTCTGGAAGTGCTATTCCAGGCGCTGGGGAAATAGCTGAGGCGGAGCGCTGCATTGAAGATGAGCAGCAAGTACAATATTGCCTTACGAGGGAGCAGCTTTATTGTTCTGTTGTCCATCTCATTTTCAACAGGGGCTTTGTTGTTCTTCAGAGAGCTCATTTCTTCTTTAACCTCCTTAAAGATTATAGGAGCAGATGATAGCGCCATTTGCAGTGCGACTTCCAATGACTCCTGCACCAGTTGAACTCTATTGGCAAAGGCCCGGCCCGTAAAAGCCCGAAATAGGCCCGAAAACAATTTTGATTTGTTCGCACTGTTTTTGTTTATGCTCGAATTAGAACCGCCATTTATCGCATTTTAATTGTTTATCGATACTACTATCGATTTGCTTATACATATTTTACTTGTTTGCACACCAATAATTCAAAATTGGCGTCTTATTGTGAAATTGATAAAACTTTGAAATATAAAATATGTCGCGACAAACCATTCAGGGCGCTGTGAATAAAAAAAGTGAATGTGTAAAGCTAATACAAAATGAAAAGGGCAGGAGTGACGTGTGGAAGCTGTTCGATTGCGTTAATTATAATGGCAATAATGTCGATTTTGTGTGCTGCCGAAGCTGTAAGCATGTGCTGGTGTATAATTCAAAACAAGGCACGGGCACCCTCAGCCGCCATAAGTGCATGTCTCAACAAGACGCGCTTAAGTCACAGCCCAAATTGGACATGTTTGCCAAAAAAGTTGTTTCGACGCGATTTCGGGATTCGTTAGCTCGAAAGCAGCTAGCCTTAGTTGCAAAAGACTTGCACTCTTTCAATAATACCGAAGTTAAGTTCTATTCCCATTGCACGTGTTTATTGATTGACTCTTTTTTTTTGTGAATTGGTAGGTAGCGGCTTCCGTGAATATAGCCAAGCGCTTCTCGACATAGGAGCAGAATTTGGAAGTCAGTCTTTTGATGATTTGGTTATATACCGTAAAGTGTTAAGCACTACCATCATGGAGAAAGAGTACGAAACGTTGAAGACTCAACTTATCATAAGTTTGAAAGACCAACAACTGGCATACACGACCGACATGTGGAGTGACGACTACACGCAGCGAAATTTTATATCGCTGACTGCTCACTATGTGGATGATAGCTTCCGACTGAACGTCGCTCTTTTAGGTACTAATATAAATCAACTTTTATAATATATTTGTGTGTACGATTACATATAATGTATATGTTCATACATACATATTTACATATTTATTTACTAATGTTTATGAAGCATTTAACTTACTTGTGTATTTTTTACAGGCATCAGGGAGTTCTTGGACGAGAAGAAAACTGGAGAAAATATTCTCAAACATGTTCAGGACATTTTGCAGGATTTCAACACACTTGAAACCATCGATCGAGCTGTCTTCGTTACGGACAATGGTGCAAATGTCGTTGCGGCATTTAAGAGCTTCAAGCGCCTATCTTGTGCTTGTCACAATCTGAACCTTGTCATGGATGACGTCATTGAGAAAAATCCTCTTGCGAAAGTGAAGGCTTTAATAGATTGCTGCAAATCATTAGTCAAATATTTTAAACATTCTCAGCTTTACAGTAAGCTCTCAAAAACGCTGAAACAGCATGTTAAAACACGCTGGAACTCTACATTTTTTATGCTCTTGAGTATATTTGATGTAAAAGAGGAAATAAAAACTCTTTTACTTAAAAAAGATGAGCTACAGCGAATTAGTAATTTAGATTTTTCATTACTTGAAAACATTTTATGCTTCTTAAAACCTTTTAAGGACTGCTCTGAAGCACTTAGCTCTGACAAGGAACCAACAATGCAAATATTTGCATTGTGGTCAGAAAAATTATGTAAACTTTGCAGAACTAGCACACTTGATTCCCAAATAATAACTGAGTTTAAAGCAATGACCCTAAGCGCATTAGAAAAAAGATTTCTTCCGCCAATCGCTCATTTGGTTGGGCTTTTCGTAAACCCTCCTTATAGAGAGATGAATTTCCTCTCAGAGGAAAAAAGAGATAATGTGTTAGCTACGGTAAAAGCAATGCTCTCCGAATTTATAGGGGATCATGAATATAGTAGCTTTGATGACATAACTAATAACATAAGCCCAAATAATTCCGAAAATGGAATGTTTGCTGAATTTTTAGACTTAAGGCACTTAAGGCACACATATTTTAGAAATCTGGAAAAATGCGAGGGACTTAAAATACCTTCCCAAATTAGCTCGGACCATTCTGGCTATTCCCGCCAGCTCATCTACGAGCGAAAGGCTTTTCTCAACATCGGGCCATGTTTTAAATGAAAAACGCACTAGGCTAAAAAGCACAAATTTAGAAAAAATTTTATTTTTAAATAAAAATATGACATAGTTTGTTTTTTATTAAATACATAACAATATTCATGCATGTGTGTAAATAAGTTTCGTGCCGGGCCGGGCCGGGCCCGGGCCTTGGTGAAAAAGTTTCGTGTTGGGCCGGGCCGGGCCTCTCAAAAAAGAGTTTGTGTTAGTGCGGGTCCGGCCCACCTCTAGTTTGGGGACTCAGCTCAATAGTTGCCAGGATTGGCATATGATCCGAGGAAAGGTCATACTCTTCGCGAACAGATAGGAGGTGGTAGCCCCTTGTACATGAAAAAGTCCAAGCAGGTGGGCGTCACTCTCCTATTATAAGGGTAGTAGATAGGTCTTCCAGTTGTCAGGACCTGTGTGGAGTCAGCAGTTATAGCTTGGTGCAGTGCTTTGCCTCGAGGATTTACTCTGAAGTCACCCCTAGAACACATGCTCCTCCCCTAGGCCTGCCTCCCGAGTGATCAGCTTAATAGCAGGCATATCCTTCCATACTAAAATAGGAACCTGCGTGCAAAAACGTTTCCGAAATAAGCATAACATCAATATTGTGCTTAGAAAGGAATAGTTTTAGCGTTCCATTCTTCGAGGCGTAATGTGGTCGCTATTATTTGGTAAGATTATGAGTCTTGGAGGATCGGAGCTCCCTTATCTTTTGCAGCAGCTCAGCTATAGTGGCCTGACTAACAGGGAAGGATTTAAGAAACGCTCTTCTTAGCACGTCTATTATCGTCTGGTTGCATTATTCAAGTAAGCCGGTGGGTCGGGGAGTGTTTGACCGATAGTTTTTGCGAATTTTTCCCCAGTTCGTCCTTTTAGGGAGCGGAGTGGGTTTCTCTTTTCATCATTTGACATCAAACAGTATCCTGTAGAAGTCCGAGAAGGAGCCTAGGATACTTGCCGGTCAGAGAGCCTCTGCTTAGCGCTACGATTATGTCTTTAAACTGTGCACGATCCTTATTTTGAAAAGTGGGCTGCTCGCCCCTGTTACACAGATTAAGGTTTGTGCACAAAATGTAGTCTAGCAGTGCCACTCCTCTATCGTTTGGGTCCGTGCTACACCATATGGAGTGATTACTTCGATGCCCTCACTCTGTGCATGAGAGCTCGAATGAGAGCTCTGAAGCATTTCGAGGGGGGGGTCTTTTTACTCATCTGGAAGATAGGTCGAGGCAAGGTATAGATTCCTCCCGTTCCTTCTCTCAATCGACACCACTGTAACGAGAAGAGAAGATCACAGTAAGCCCTGTTTTTACCATGATACATGTTCTTGGCTTACCTACGTGCCTAAGGAGAAGGAGATGGTATCCAAGAGCACTCAGTTCGCGAACTCTTTCAGCTTGGATCCGGGGTTCCTGGACGAGGGCCTTCTCCTTCTCGTAGTAGGGACACCATAGATAGCAGATTAATCTGTACCACTCTCAGCTTGTTCAGCTAGCTTAGAAATATTGCCCAGAGGCAGCCCATTTCAAGCTTTAGCTGACCTTACTTCTTCAGGATGAGGCTCTTGAGACTCCCGACCAATGTTGATTCAGAGATCCTTGCCGTTTCCTTTATCGCGCCATCCCATAAGTTTTCGGCTTATTGTAGGTACGAAAAGTTCTTGATTCAAGAAGGTTCTTTCTAATTTTAATATCATGAAAAGACATTTTTCGATTCTAGAAGGTTTCGTACTTAATTTAAGTACAAAATGGTTTGAAATTCTATCCCGATCGACCTAGAACCTTGTATTAAATATTTTATGAACTTAGTATAAGAACTAATAATGCTTGAATAAAAAACTTTGATACTAAAATAAGAATCAAACATACTTAATTTAAGCCTTTTAAATTCTTAAACAAATTTTCTTTGATCTGAAACTAATACCGATATATTCTTCTAAGTACCAAACACTTTTGTACTTAATTCCATCCCGTTTTATGCTGAGATCAATTCCAATTTATTCTCGAATCTATGTAGAATTTCGTACTTGAATCAAGAATTTTCTGGTTTATGGAAGTTTTGAAAGGGAAATTTTTGGATGCAATCCCGATTACGATTAATAGCCTATTTCCACTGGCTTCATTTCTTATCATTTTCATTTCTAAAAATGATGCTGTTTCCATTGACAAATCTTCATCATTTTGATATTCGCAATGCCACGTTGACAAAAATAGCTGAATGGTTTGATTTAAACAACAGGCGCCACTTTCAAACTCACGGGGAGTTTTTGCAATATTTACCCAAAAAAGACATACCCGGCAGGAAAGCAATTACCATGGGCGAACGCATTGTTAACGCCCTGAATAATCAGCAGAAAGCTAAATACACAACTTATTTTGACTAAATTATATTATAAACAAAATTGCGCCTTATTTTTAAATTCAAATCAATAGTTTATTGGTGATGACACTTTCTATTTCCAGAGAGTAACGAGTATTGCCAGAGAATAGCGAGTACTTTTTAAAAAAATACCAAATTCCTTCGTGGGGAATGCCATCATTTTTGAGAAATGAAGGAAATGAAGGGCAAAATGCAACAACAATTTGTATGGAAGAAATGATATCATTTTCTTCATTTCTTGTCATTTCAAGAAATAAAGCTTCATTTCTTTGGTGGAAATAGGCTATAAAATGTAGAACTCGTTTTACAGCCCAAGTTACCTGAACCGTTCGAGTTCTCTGCCAATATCAAAGAAAATCGATTCTCTCAAGTTCTGTTTTCAGTTCGAGTTAACTAAAACTACACCACTGTGCCTTGTTGAAAAACTTTTCTGTCCGCCCCCCCCTTGCATCCGTCACTCTCCCCGTTTAGTTGGCTGTTGCCTGGACTATTTGTCGAGCGTAATTAGCCGCAAAGTATGCTATTTGTACAATATTGTGCCATTGGCCATCATCGGAGTGCCAACGTTGAAACCGCCTTTATTGAGACATTTCCCCCCTCCATCCCTCACGCTCTTCATGTCTCACCTCGAGCCCCACTAGATGATGTGGTTTTGAACGTTTGAGGGTTTGGCACTCAAACAATGCAACAACTGATACAAAGGCCCAGCTGCTGCAGGTCCTGATCCTGTGAGTGTGTGTGAAAAATACCACAATTTCAATTTCAAAGTATCCTTTTAGTCAAAAGGAAATGACATTTACGCGCTTTGTTGTGGTTTGCTCATGCATAAAACATTTTTAGTTTAAATATTTCTGTTTTGTTGGTTTTTTTTTGTAGTTTCCTTTACATTTTTTTCTGTGCTGTGTTGAATTTGACTGGACCCCTTCACTTGACGCACTTGATGGCTGCTGTTCGTTGCACTAGGCAAAATTCATGTTTGTACACACAAAGACTTCGACGATTGCAGCTTTAAAAAAGTCTGCAAAATGCAACAGCAAAGTAACACAAAATGAAAATCGCAGTCGAAAGGTATTAAAAAATACAAAGGAAATGCTACGGGCTTTTGGAGCGGTTGGTAGGGGGAAGGCCAAAGGTGAGGGGACACTACACATAGTTGTTGGTTGCACTCAGGGTTGCAAAAATCAATTGAACATTTCAAAGTAAAATCCAATTACAAACGAAGATTGAAAACAAGTGAAATAGTTGAAGATTTTAGTTATTTGAAAGTATTTTTTTCAAACAGAAACAACAATTTAAAACCGAAACTGTGCCTTTACGGTACCTAAAATATTGACTCCCGAATACCGTTTATCAAAAAACTCGATATATCGACTTTGGTTTAGAGAATTATGCGGTTCTTCATGGTAATCAAAAAAAATTTAGGTAAAATAATTATCAAGCGGAAACATTTTAATGGGAAAGTAAAAAAAAACAAAGAAGAAAGCAATTTTTTTTTTAAATAAATAACAACATTTAAAATTAAAAAATTTAAAAATGGCTAAACCGAATAAAAGCCGGAAATGCAAATTTTATGAATTTCTATCAGGAAAACCGAATTAACAGACAGTTTGCATTTTATTGAGGCCAAGGATCAGCCATAGTTGCCCTTCTCTGCTCTAAAGTTATTAAAAAAACCTTTCGACTAAAAGTTATAAATTTCTTATTAGAACTATGATGCTTGAAAATTGACAGTAAACCATCAAACCGAACCGAAACCGCTGTTTGGATCAGTTTCTAAGAACTACTAGAAGCCTAAAAGAGCCTTCGTCGTTAAGGTTACCACTGAGAAGAGGAAAGATATTATTGTAATCCCTACATAGAATGCGAAATGAACAATTAGAGGCATAAAAAGCATCAGGAAGCCTCAAGGGAATATAATTTCGTGTTTGTCTTGAAGGGACAACAAAGTTAACGCGCCCGAATAGGTACTCAGCGTCAATATTAACCTTTATTAGCTTTGGTTAGAAACATTATCCCCAACATAGTACGTCTTTGCTCAAGTGAAGGTAAGTCAAAAAGCTTAAGTCTGGAAATATATGGAGGAAGTCTCAACTGTGGGTCTCTACAAAGGTTTCGAAGAGCAAGCAAAAGGAACTGTTTCTGGACAGACTCGATACTTTAAAATGGGCCTCGCTAGGGGTAGACTAACGTTTAATAAAACCTAACAAGCCATTGGACTTATTTAACAGAAGTTCAATGTGAGTTCCAAAAGAAAGTTTATGGTCGAGGATAATAGCCAGATCATGGAAAGATTCAACTTGTTGCGTTATTATTATTTATTAAACTTCTTCCTAATGCTAAAGTAAACATAGTTACTTAAAATACTAGCATTAGTTACAAAAACACAATATTATATAATAACACAGACGTTGTTGGACCTAACTTAAAAACGAGAAGGCCAAGCTAACTTCGGTTGTGCCGAAGTTTTAATACCCTTGCAAATGCTGTTTTTGAAATGTCAGAGTTTAAGAACGCTTACATAAAAATCTAACAATTTTTTAACTAAAACCCATTTTCCTACAGGAAAACATCGGATTTCGACCAAATATTACGAATCTTTTTGAAAACATATCAAATTAACAATCGCGGAGTTTAAAAAAGATAAAATTTAAAACAGAAAAGTTTTTCTCACTAAGACTCATTTTCGGACCGATCGGTCCTGTGGCAACCATAAGATATAGTCACCCGATGTCGATCAACTTTTTCAAATTAGTTTAATATTAAGAATCACCGACTTTAAGAACTATTTATTTGAAAACAAAAAAGTTTTTTCACTAAGACCCATTTTCCGACCGATCGGTCCTGTGGCAGCTATAAGATATAATCATCCGATCCGGTCGGTTCCGACATATTAGTAGCGTGCAGTTCAGCTCGAGAGCTTTAGAACTGAGAGACTAGTTTGCGTAGAAACAGACGGACAGACAGACAGACAGACGGACGGACAAAGCTCAATCGACTCAGCTCATCGCCCTGATCAAGAATATATGGAATTTATGGGGTCGGAAATGAATATTTCTATGCGTTGCAAACTTCTGGGCAAAATTATAATACCCTTTGCAAGGGTATACACTGCTCGCCACTTGAATAGGACACCCTGTATGCTCTCTTTAAAACTGCTCGTAACTCGAAAACGAAATGGTAGAATAACGGTATTTTTTGCATATTATCTTTGTGCAAGCATTCTTCGCTCTTTCTGGTATATTCCAAGTTTTGGAATAGAACCGTTATAAAGTTGTTTGCACTTTATGTGAGCATTCGCCACTTGAATAGAACATGCATTTTATTTGGTCGGTATCGTTGACACGTGCACACAAATTTTGGTTTACTTAAACTTTTTGCTTTAATTGAAGTGTATTCAAAATTAAAAAAAATTAAAATGGGGCGTGGCACTTCATTATCTGAGTCGGAGAAAGGAAAAATCCAAGCTTACAAGGATTCTGGCCTTTCTATTACCAAAATAGCAAAAAAAGTCGACATGAGCCGTCACGCCATAACAAATTGTTTAAATAATGGGGCTAATTATGGTAAAAACATGAAGGGCCGCACCCACAGTGTGCTTACCATCGCGGACAAGCGACTTATATTAAGAGAAGCTTCCAATTCGCACGACTCTTTGGCCAAGATAAGGGAAAAATTCAACTCTAAAGCAAGTTTGACAACCATGCGTCGTGTTATTAATAATGCTACACACCTGAAGAGACTAAAAATCAAGAAGAAGCCACCTCTTAACCCGGCTCGGAAGTTACAACGCCTTGATTTCGCGCGCGCACATGTCACCTGGACTTCGGAGTGGCAACGTGTTGTCTTTTCGGACGAAAAAAGTTTAATTTGTAGGGCCCCGATGGCTACAGCTACTATTTTCATGATCTTCGAAAAGAACCACACCATCTTGATTAGTTGCACAGCAGTGCTGGAGGTATTATGGTATGGGGGGCCATTTCCTATTATGGCACCTGTGAGCTTAAATTTATTCCAACCACCATGAATGCGTTGTGTTATAATGGTATATTGAAAGAGGCCTTTCCACACTTCCAAACTCTTTTTGCAAATCTAAAATGGATTTATCAACATGATAATGCCCCTATACATACGGCCCGGATTGTTAAATCGTATATAGCGAGCCAAAACGTGGAGTTATTAAACTGACCACCCTATTCACCGGACTTGAATATCATTGAGAATGTGTGGGGATCGCTAACACATGAAGTATATGGATCAGGTCAGCAATATTCGAGCGTTCCCGAACTAATTGCAGCTATCAAATTAGCATGGGGCTTGATATCGTTGAATTATTTTGGGAAAATTGTATGCATCCCTTCCAGACCGAATGTGTGAGGTTTTGGAGAAAAAAGGAGGCTCAACACACTATTAAAAACTTTTTTGGTTTAAAAACATGTTAGTAATTGCATATTTAAGTAATATTGTTATTTGAAAAGGATTGAAATATTCTTAAATGGTTTTTAGATAAAGTGTCCTATTCAATTGGTGCAAAATGAAGACTCCAAAATTTGTTACTTATTGGTTAACAATGTTTTTTGTATACTTACAACTTTTGAATAATTTTGTAATTTTCGTCTAATTACTACATTTAAATAAACTTTATAAGAAAACAAAAATTATTTTACTAGATGGCTTGGTTTAGCAGCAATTAACTATCGAAAATCAACTTTAGAGGTGTCCTATTCAAGTCGCGAGCAGTGTAATAAGTTGCAACCTAAATTACTTCAATTTAAATTTCCCAATTATTAAAAAATTTGTAATGATAATTCAATTTTTAATTACTCAAAAAATCTTTATGATAATTGTAATCGTAATATAGATATACAGCTCTGAATGCTAGCATGTTCATACGCTTCACACAAGTGTACGCGAATCTTCAATCCATAGCATAGCACTGTGGAATCCCTCATGCTCCAGCACTTGCCACCACATTCCCCACAAAAAAAGTAAAGATAAATCCAAAACAACCAAAACCAATACACAGTTATTTCACATATTTTGCTTTTCGGTCATTCTGTCAAAATTCCAATAAAAAATTCAACCAATTTAAACTATAAAAGTCAAACACGTGCCGTAAAAAGAAGCAAACAAAAAAAAAAAAAAAGAAATTAAATTCATTAAATATTGAAATATGTTTGGGTTTAAATGGGGGAAATAAAAGTCAACCGAATGGAAATTACATTCAACTGTGGAGGAAGGACTAAGTAGAAGCCAGGTAAATGTAGATACGGTGACTGATATCGATTATTAAAAGGTTTCGGATTAAATATTTCCGTTAGATATTTAACATAGTGCATGAACAGTCGTCACAAGGTAATCCTATCATAATCTTTTTCTTTTTTAGTGGCCGAACACATTTCGCTATTCACACCCACACGAGCCAAACGCTTGCCAAGGCTGGTGCTGAGAAAGCAAACGGCTTTTCAGTCACTGGCCAGCTGGATTGGGTCGCTTTATCTTCGCTTGTTGACAAACCCTGCTTTAGCATAAACGCAGTCAGTACTAGAGAGAACGAGAAAGCGCATGCAATTTGCCTATTTCGAGAAAAACACGGTCGATCTGGCTCAGCTATACCATGCATCACGACAGAAAGCTGCTGCACCCTTTGCACTTCTAGGGAACGAGAAGATATAGCCCATTTGGTTGCACAATGTCCGATGCAAGGAAAGTTACGGGCATTCCACACTTATTGGATACCTTAATGAGATTGCCCTTAATGCAATTCGTTTTCATATTTCTGCTGTATATTGGCGTGTCTGCTATGATAACTTTATTAACGTTTTGTCTTTATCAAAAAGAATGCTCCTATAAGGGTTCAGGGTTCTTATAGATTGCCTTGGTACACTAAAGGTTTAAAAAAGTATACATATAAACGTTTTATAAAGACGCAGGATTCTGCCGATTGGGAGAGATATAGGCAGCACAAGCGTGAGTTTGAATTTCTGAACAAATTTCATTATAATCAGTATAAATGACATTTGTATGCATTTTCGTAACTCAGAGTTTCTGCTGTATGCTGATGATCTTAAAATTTTCCGATCAATTAAATCCTTAAATGATAGTCGATATTTGCAGTCTGATCTAGATAGGGTCAGTGCATGGTGTGCTCTCAACTTACTCCCTCTTAATCTCAACAAATGCTTTGTTAGATATTGCAAATGCTTCTACAATATCACGGCCACTTACTCGATTTCTAATCAAACTTTATCGAGCCGGGTTGAGGCCATTGATTTGGGAGTGAAATTTGACAAAAAATTTACCTTTAATGAGCACATAAATTATATTTTGCCAAAGGCCTATTCCAAGTTTGGCTTTGTCAAGCGCAATTCCAGCTAATTCAAGGATCCTTATATTTGGGTGAGCCTTTACTCTGCATTTGTGCTTTCCAAGTTGGAGTATGCTTCATTTATTTGGAATCCCTCTAGTGTAGTTCATACAAAGAGGCTTGAAAGCGTGCAAAAAAATTTCTAAAATTCGCACTTCTTCCGCTCAATTTTTCTTATCCTTTGCCGCTTTATTTTAGTAGATGTGCCTTGGTGCATCTCTCCACCCTGGAAGATAGAAGAACTATTGCGTCTTTATTGTTTTTGAACGACCTTGTTTTTGGCTGCATTGATTGTCCTACCTTGTTAGAGAAGATCTTAGAACCTTCCAACCCTTTTCCAACCAATTTTCCCGAACTAATTATTCCCTTAATGAACCCATATCTAGGGCTCTTAAAAACTTTAACTCCTTACCCGTTAGCATGCGACTTGAATTCGACTCCAATAAATCAGCAATCAAAATTTTGTTAGCTGAATACTTTTGTTCTTTTAGAAACTAATTTAAGTTATATAATTTAAGTTAAGAAATAGAGTAGCCGGCTAAGACCTTTGTTCAATTGGCGAATAAATAAATAAATAAACATCAGAAAACTCTCCCCTCAAACTATCGCCAAACTCTCTTTTTGACGATAGAGATAAGGAACGCGACAAAATGTTTGCAGGGCCGCTGAGTATATCAGACACATACACTCAGGAGCATTCCAAGCCCTGCAGCTAACGCCACAGACCCACAATAAAAGGTTTTCAATTTACTAAAGGTACATCGTGTCGCTAGTATCAAATGCTTCGCAACTTATAGTCAAACTGTTCGAAACATCAATCGAAAAACAGTCGAAAACATTCATGCATACATTAAGACGTCATAACAGAGTTCAAGGAGCTTCTTCAACGAACAACTGCATCGTCGACATAAGCCTCTGACATACAGGATCACATGTTCAGTCAACAAGATGACATCCAGCTCACGTAAATACATCAATTTTATTTTCGAGCTTACGAGAAAAAAACGTCGCTTAAACATTTCAAAAACATGTGGATCCCACGTTCCTGCGATATAACCAGTCAAACAAGCAGTCAAGCAGCCTCTTGAACCTCCGAACACTGGAACCACACACAATAACACACCGATTACCAAGTCGACTCCACGCTTCATTTAGGGGGTGGGGAGTTACTGTGGCATTTCCAGATCATCCCGCTCCAATCACAGTTCCAGTCACAGTTCCAACTGGTTCGCACATCCCTGGCACGATGGAGTCCCTATTATTGTACATCTCTAACTCACACATTCAACTCTTAGCATTCTGTTATAAAATTTCTTACAGCTCCTGCAAGAAACCAATAAAACCTAAGCTGTGTTTTATTTTGAATAATTTAAGTGGCCTAAAACGCCACCACCATTTCAAAACTGATAAATAGATGGCGCCACTAATGTGGAGCAGTGGGAGCGAACTTTATTTTGGTCAGAACTTGAGTATAGTTCATCCGATTTTTATCATTCCTTTGACAAATCGATAAATAACCTTGATAACTAAATAACTCTAGAGATCCAAATTATCTATATAAAAAAACTGTGGGAGATATATCTTTTTTTTCAATTTGCGGGGGCGGGAGGAGTCGTGGCAAGAATTGAAATAAAACTTGATCTGCCTGTAACTATATATGGGATATTCCATGTCAACTCGGCCATCACAATGTAAGAAGTTTATGTCCCATTCATGTCAAATCTCTGAGATCTGTGCGTTCATACAGACGGACAGACAGACAGACATGGCTATATCGACTTGGCTGTTGATACTGATCAAGAATATATCTAGTTTATAGGGTCGGAAATGATTCCTTCTCCCTGTTACATACTTTTGCACAAACTTAACAAATTTTGTGTACCTTTGGTACAGAGTATAACAATTTCACACAAAAAATAAACAAAATTTTTCTAGCCTATTTTTCTGTTTAATCTACTTACAAATTGATGTAAAATGCAGCCTGAATGTTGCTGAAACTTAAGTGAAAACTAATTGTAAGTGTTATATAGCCACATGGCAAAAAGCCTCAACACTGCAGAGAGCTGCAATGGACATGCTGCAAAGGTAAAGTTCAATTCAATTTGGAGTCAACCATCCAGAAGCACAAACCACTACAAAACGGCAATTGAGTCGTGCTTTAATTTCGTGTAGAAAACTTTTTCTATCAGCAGAGTAACCGTCAGCAGAAAGGTACCAAAATATATGGGCAAGGAAATACAAATTTAAAAAAATATAATAAAAATTTAAGAATCACAACCCTAACACTCTGTGAAAGTGTATTTTCTTAAACATGTCTCTATTATTATTTTGTTATTCGTATTTTAGTTCTTCATTTTGGCATAAATTTAAAATCCAATCACATAAAATTTGACACTTTGGCACAAAGTTTTCATCGGAAGTGCAGACACAGATGGATTTGTCTGACAAGATGCTGTCCAAGCGTAAGTTATTCGAAAGTGTATACACTTCCTTAGTGAGCCATTTCCCCTCCACTGACCAATGTTTATTTTAAAATGCAACAAGCAACATTGGTCAAAGTTTTGCTTTGAGAACTGGGCGCAAAATCGATAGAAACAAACAAAAAGCATTTCGAATGAGGAGGTGAGGTAGAAAAAGCGGAAAGGCCAGCCAAAAATGCCAAAAAACAAATTGATTGGAATCGAGAACGTAACGTAAACGAAAACGATTCATATGATTGACTAGCTGACTGGCTGACTGATGGACGAGGGACAAACAACAAGTTTGACTTTGATTTCCACACATTCAACTGAATTTAAAAAAAAATGTCTGCATTGAATTTATGTAATTTGATTGCTTCCTTTTGAACGTTTTCATAAATGCAATTACGCATATGCGAATTTCTTGTTGTTGTAATTCGCACATCGAAAATGCATTTGGCATTATTTGCTGGACATTGTTGTGACCGGGAGGAGGAGACATCCGTTGCCATTCAAATCGAGAATCACTGGAAATCGAATTGAATTGAATGCATTTTGCTTTTTCACCGTCTGAACTCATCCTGTGTTGGTGGGTGCCACAAAGCACAAAGTCCGTCATCCTCGTCGAATTGTTGAATTCGACGTGTTTATTCACTGCATTTCCTGTTGATATTCAACAAATGCCAACGTCATTGTCCTTCCCTTTCCTTGCGCCATTTGCTTTCGATGGGTTTCCTAACTGTGCCATGAAGGAAACAGGAAGCACATTTGCAGCGCAGCCCCTGAAGTTATGCATTGATTTTAGTCACCATTTTTCTGACCATCCTTGCACCTAATATTTAGCTTTAATCTAGTTTGTGCAAGAATTTTTTTACTTAGTTTTTTTTTGTTTTTTGTTTTGGAAAACAATTGCCCGCAAAGTCCGGAGTGTCGTGCCACAACACAACAACATTTGTGGTTTTTACCCAGCAGCAGGCACCAGGGCTGTAAAATTGTTGATCAAATCGGATTTTAGAAACTCATCGAAGGGTCTTTAAAACTTAGACAATTGGACTCTTGGTTTTGGTTAATTTTTGCCTCCTTTTAATTTCTCAATGTTGAATGTAGTTGTACTTTGTCTTTAACATCCCCATCAGTTAGGGGTGAAAGCTTCGCTGTTGAACATTACTGAGCTTTGCGCTGCGGTTCCCATGACGTATAAAGATATTTAATATCTTTTACCATAATTACCTTTTTGGTCCTTTACACACCCAGCTCTTGCCTGCACTCTAAAATTGAGTTTGTATTTATAACGACATTATATACTTGGAATCTAAGTGCCTTTACCATTGCTAATGGTACTCACTTGGCACCTATCCAAAACCGCTGACAACTTCGGTGTATTGAGACTTTCCTTTCGATTGGTGGCTTCCACTATCGTTTCGTTCTCAATGTTTGCCTAAAAAAAAATTCAAAATTTTCCTGTCACCTTCTGTATGCCCCCACCCATTTAATTAAAGGTTTCTGGCACCAATTATTATTAGTCCTGATTTCTAATAGAATTCGGCATGCCCGCCACCAGTGTTTGAAAATGCTCTGCTATTTCGTAGTATTTATTTTTTGCTCTTGCTCCTGCTCTGAAAGTGAACAGAGCAGAGCAGTGGCTGAGCACAAAATAAAATCTGAAACACTATTGCTTTGCTCCATGCTGTCAATTTTGTCAAAAGCATACCAAAAACTACTATCCAAATACTCGGAGCAAAGCAGGCACAGAGCTTCTAGAACTGCTCAATCTGCTTCAAATAGTGCTCCGTATAGCTGCTCCCATAGTTCCTACAAATCGTCTACTAAAAATTCTTCAATTTGAGTATTTACGACAGATTGATGAATTCGAAGTTTGCGAAGTTTGCAAATTGCAATGTAGACGGGTAAATAGGAGGAGTAGGTCAACAAATGTGACGTTTTAGAGTCTATCTTAAAAATAAAATCATATGCTACTGGCCTCGATAACATTGATCCAAAGTTGATCAAAAGTTCTTAAATACTTAACTCACATTTTTAATACTGCAATTACGACCTCGACGTTTCCAAGCGGGTGGAAAGTTGCTAAAATCTTGCCCATTCCCAAAGCAGGTAACAAGTATAGGCCATTTTCCATCCTACCTTTTATCTCAAAATCATTCGAGCAATTGATTTACACCCAAATCAGTAAATTTTTTACAGACAACAAACTACTGAATGATAAACAGCATGGTGTCCGTAAGTCGCGTAGCTGTACTACGGCAATTCTGAAAGTGGCTGAAGATATTCACAGAGAGGTTGACAAAAGCCATGCTACCTTCCTAACCCTTCTGGACTGTAGCAAGCCATTTGATACTGTGGATCACGTAACTTTATGCACAAAACTAGAAATGCTTTACAATTTTACCACCACTGCTAAGAAATTAATGAAAACATACCTAACCGGCCGAAGTCAGGCAGTCGTAACCTCTTCGCAGACCTCGACATTCTTAGAAACTAATCGTGGGGTTCCCCAAGGCTCAGTTCTTGGGCCATTATTATTTTCAATCTATGTAAATGACCTACCAAATGTATTGTCCAAATGTACACTGCTCACGACTTGAATAGGACACCTCTAAAGTCGATTTTCTATAGTTAATTGCTGCTAAACCAAGCCATCTAGGGAAATAATTTTTGTTTTCTTATAAAGTTTATTTAAATGTCGTAATTAGACGAAAATTACAAAATTATTCAAAAGTTGTAAGTATACAAAAAACATTGTTAACCAATAAGTAACAAATTTTGGAGTCTTCATTTTGCACCACTTGAATAGGACACTTTATCTAAAAACCATTTAAGAATATTTCAATCCTTTTCAAATAACAATATTACTTAAATAAGAAATTACTAACATGTTTTTAAACCAAAAAAAGTTTTTAATAATGTGTTGAGCCTCCTTTTTTCTCCAAAAGCCTCACACATTCGGTCTGAAAGGGATGCATACAACTTTCCCAAATAATTCAACGATATCGAGACCCATGCTAATTTGATAGCTGCAATTAGTTCGGGAACGCTCGAATATTGCTGACCTGATCCATATACTTCACGTGTTAGCCATCCCCACACATTCTCAATGATATTCAAGTCCGGTGAATAGGGTGGCCAGTTTAATAACTCCACGTTTTGGCTCGCTATATACGATTTAACAATCCGGGCCGTATGTATAGGGGCATTATCATGTTGATAAATCCATTTTAGATTTGCAAAAAGAGTTTGGAAGTGTGGAAAGGCCTCTTTCAATATACCATTATAACACAACGCATTCATGGTGGTTGGAATAAATTTAAGCTCACAGGTGCCATAATAGGAAATGGCCCCCCATACCATAATACATCCAGCACTGCTGTGCAACTTATCAAGATGGTGTGGTTCTTTTCAAAGATCATGAAAATAGTACCTGTAGCCATCGGGGCCCTCCAAATTAAACTTTTTTTCGTCCGAAAAGACAACACGTTGCCACTCCGAAGTCCAGGTGACACGTGCGCGCGCGAAATCAAGGCGTTGTAACTTCCGAGCCGGGTTAAGAGGTGGCTTCTTCTTGATTTTTAGTCTCTTCAGGTGTGTAGCTTTATTAATAACACGACGCATGGTTGTCAAACTTGCTTTAGAGTTGCATTTTTCCCTTATCTTGGCCAAAGAGTCGTGCGAATTGGAAGCTTCTCTTAATATAAGTCGCTTGTCCGCGATGGTAAGCACACTGTGGGTGCGGCCCTTTATGTTTTTACCATAATTAGCCTCATTATTTAAAAAATTTGTTATGGCGTGACGGCTCCTGTCGACTTTTTTTTTGCTATTTTGGCAATAGAAAAGCCAGAATCCTTGTAAGCTTGGATTTTTCCTTTCTCCGACTCAGATAATGAAGTGCCACGCCCCATTTTAATTTTTTTTAATTTTGAATACACTTCAATTAAAGCAAAAAGTTTAAGTAAACCAAAATTTGTGTGCACGTGTCAACGATACCGACCAAATAAAATGCATGTTCTATTCAAGTGGCGAATGCTCACATAAAGTGCAAACAACTTTATAACGGTTCTATTCCAAAACTTGGAATATACCAGAAAGAGCGAAAAATGCTTGCACAAAGATAATATGCAAAAAATACCGTTATTCTACCATTTCGTTTTCGAGTTACGAGCAGTTTTAAAGAGAGCATACAGGGTCCTATTCAAGTGGCGAGCAGTGTATATGAAAAAAAAAAATTTTAAGGCAATTTTTTATTACAAAGAATATTTAGTATTTGAAATTTTTAATTAAGCTCTAATCGATCCCAATTTTTGAAAATGAAATTTTGTCATTTCTTCTCATTACTTCAACAAATAGTAATGGTAATTCAAATTTACAAGATTAACAGTTCTGCTAGTTTCCCAAATGAACTGTTTTATGTTTTATATGGTCCTTTCTACACAGATATCGAACAGGCGGGAGTCAGTCTGGGAGAGAAAATCAAAGAGAGAAGCTGTCGAGCGTTTCGTAACATTTCGTTAATACAAATAAAAGTCCGAATATTCCATGAATTTAAATTATACAAATCGGCTGTATATTGTGTTACAAGCCAAAGCTTGCCTGGTGCATAATTTAAAAATTTGTAAATATTACTTAAAAACAATTAAAAAAGCTTAATATCAACAATTCGGCACTAAATTTTAACACCCCGAAACGGTAATCCCTTGTTACAGCCACAGACGACAGAGAAAGGCGAACAGAAGCATCGTCTGCAGTGTCCAAGCCAGCAGGCGAATACGATGATAAGTTGCATGAGTTTGGTATCCACTTGAACTGGATAGTTTTAGTATCGTGGAATGTATATGTATGTATTATTAATAAAGCCCTCGGACATAAAGCCTATATGAAAATTAGTCGTAGTGCACATCAAAATATCATTCAGATTTCTTATGTGCGCATAGAATTCGGACATAATGCGCAGATTTGTTCCGACTTAAGGCCGTTGTGGATATTTGAATTCAGTGTCGGAGCACAGTTAAAAATGTAAGAAATATATATCTGATAAACGATGGTTAAAATTTCAAACTTTGTTTCCGAAAGAAGCCCAACGAAGAAAGTGATGAATTTCAAGAGGAAGACTAGGAACTTTTAAGACAATCTGGTGGGATTAACTTGTCGTTTTGCAAAATGAGCTGCTCGCTCCAAACGAAATCATTATAAAAGAGCTCTTTCAAAAACAATTCGTGCGTTTGATATGTAGGGACAGTGATCTATTTTCAATTCCAATCAAAAACAATTCCTAAGCCCTGAAATTGAGTGTCTCAAAAACTGCGTCGATGTTTGGATCACCTTAATAGATGTGTAGTTTTACCTACCGCGATATCTTATACTTTCAGAAAGTTGGGAAAAAGTAGCGACTAGTATTTTATAAAATTATGCTGCCATTATTTCACAATAAGGATAAAAATTTGAAACAAACATGTTTCCCACAGTGAAACACGATTTGAGTCGCCATAGAAGTCATTTGCATGACTTTAGATAAATTTTTGTGGGTCTCTTCCATGATACAATAACTACAAGGTAGCGCACTGCACAGCTGCGATGTTCTCAGTCGACCTTTGTTCGATGTATCGAACCGACATGATCGCCTTCGATTTCCTGATGTAGTGCGAAAATGTTATCGAATGCTGTCAAATATGTAAACAACGACTGTGCGGCCCTGGATTTTGTCTGTGTTTCAACCCTGTGGTAGGCACTTCCGGTTGCGCTTCGTTGTAGTTATTGCATCATGGGTGCCTTCAATGTATTTGCGATTTTATAATTCGTTGAATTCGTTTATAATAATTTTTTCCATGGTAGCGTTTTCGCCTTTGTATCTTATCCTCCATAGGATCTAATTAAGCCATTGAGTATAGTGCTGTGTAGAGTTGTAGAGTATTGTGTAATATTGTTTAGTGCTGTAGAGTATTGTGTAATGTTGTATAATGTTGTGAAGTGCTGTGTAATTTTGTATATGTGCTGTGTAATGTTGTATATGAGCTGTGTAACTTTGTATAGTGTTGCAAAGTGCTGTTAAGTTCTGTATAGTGCTGTATAGTGCTGTATAGTGCTATATAGTGTTGTATATTTAGTGTTGTATAGTATTGTGTAATGTTGTATAGTGTTGTATAGTGCTGTATAGAGTTGTAGAGTATTGTGTAATGTTGTTTAGTGCTGTAGAGTATTGTGTAATGTTGTATAATGTTGTGAAGTGCTGTGTAATTTTGTATATGTGCTGTGTAATGTTGTATATAGATATATGGTGATAGTGTTGTATTTTATAAGTATATTGTTATGAAAGCATTCTTTTCGTTTTAAGCCTTT
>JBAMBO010001697.1:0-36661 GCA_037044535.1 Lordiphosa magnipectinata | reverse complement strand
AATATAATTAATAGGGAAGTTCAGTTTGACATTAGTAGGGTTCACACATATATGTAATATATGTAATTTAACACTAAGTAAAAACTAGAACGAATAATTTGAGTACGAACGCTCTTGAAAAAAAAAATTAGTCGTTCTTGAATTTTCAAGAATTTCGCTCTTAGAATCGAGATAAATTCGTTCTAAACGTTCTCAATTTGGTTTCTTATAGGCAAGGGGGGTGAGGGCAACTTAACTTTGAGAGAGTAGCGTTGGAGTCGCTCTCGCAGAGAGTGAGGGCGCATGCGCAGTTGGTCGTTGAGAGAATGAGAGCGCAGAGACTGAGAGCGCATGCGCAGTTTGTTGTTGTGCGATGCGTACGAAAGCGTTTATTTATAAGTGTGATTTCGTCGCGTCTTCTAGCTTAAGGAAGTTAGCTGAGCTCGTTAAGCTGCCCGTGGCCTGTGTGTGTTTCAGTCTGTCGAGGTACCGTGTTCAAGTCCCAGAAGAGTAAAAAAAAAAAAAATTTCTGTTGTTATCTCAAAATCAATCACAGTTTTAAAACAAAGTTTGGTGAGTGGTGGTGGTTGGGGTGTTGGTGTGGTTGATAATGGTGCGTGGGACCGGGGGACGAGACGCGGATCACGTCGGTCAGGTCGGGTCGGTCGTGTCTCTCCCAATTCAAGAGCGAAATTCTCTATTTTTTCTCTGAGTGAAGCAGCTAATTTATAAAATTTCTTTTAAGCTGCAGGAGTCACAATTTCTACCAAGTGATTTTTATTACGCTTTGCAATTGTTCTAAAATCTTCAGCGGCTATAACTATTTTTGAAGATATTTTAAAACAGGCACTTGCAAGTGTATTAAAGCTTCGGCGCTACACGCTAGTCTACATTTTTCGAATCAAGAAGTGCAAGTGTCAACAAAAAATTTGACCAAAATCTCGCATCGTGTAAAGGACGCTGTTTAAATTGTCTAGAAAAAAATGTTAAGTGTTACGAATTGGTTTAATATATTTGGTTAGCAGCGTTTGTTTTGTGATAATTGTTGATTAAAGCACTATATTATTATCTTTGATAGTCCGGAGAAAGGGCATTTGTAATTTTTTACTCCGCCACATTTCTGCATCCAACAAAATTTCGATGCTCAGTTTTACTATTGGCAACTTTTTTAATTACTTGCTCAAATTGCTTGTCGATTTGTTCAACGTGGCCGCTGATTTGGTACCCCACGACTTCGGGTTGTTGTCGCTCGTTCTCTACCTTTTGATTGGTGTTGATGTTGTTGCTGCTGTCCCACGGCGCCAAACTATGGCGGCAATATGTGCCAACGGTTGAATAATCTGTCAATAAGCTTTTGTCATCGCTTGGTCTAAATCAGTGTGGAAGGGCGAAGATGGTTCCGCCGCAAACAAACATTTTTCTATTGCTAGCCAGAGGGTCGGCAAGAGTGGGGCGGGTTATACATATATTGCTTCTTGGGCGCGGCTTTCTTTTTGAAGAAAGCAAAAAAAAACTTTTTAATAAAGGTCGATAGCTGCATGTCAATTTGCTTTGTCCACCCCGCCCTCCTCACCTTACCCCACACGGCCACACATAGAGTAGAGAAACTTCTGGCTCACTCTGCAGCCAGTTCCGTCACGTTACGATTAGCTTTGGCAATAGTTCTCTTGCTCTCTGCATGAGCATCCGGTTAGTGAAGTGGGTGTGGTTAAAGAAGGACGCTCCTCAACGACTCTTTTGGCGACACTTTGTCTTTCATTTTATCACTTATTACTTCCGTTACGACACTTTTTGGCTTAATTTCTTGTCACCTTTTGCATTTTAATGCGTTTTTTTATAAGAAAGAGCTGACAGAAATTGCACTTGCGACATTAGCATTTAAATGATAACTTTTTTGTCATTTAATTGGTGTTTCGAGATTTGGCAAAATAAATCTTAGACCTGGCTTAAGCTACTCAAACTTGAAGTGGCCACGACCTGACCAATTTCTTGGATCATAGAAGGAGGCGAGGGGATGGCTATAACTCATACATTAATATCCTTTATTACACATGGTGCCTCTCAAGTGCTCGAACTTTTTTAAGTCCATTTTGCGCAGTTGTTTTCGACGAGTTCCCTGGCAAAGTCAGCGTTAGCATCGGCGTTTTTCGGTACGCTAGTAGGGAGACCCAACTACTACGCCCTTGAGTGTGAAATGTCGTGTAATAATGCCACGATCAAATTGGGAAAGTTCCCACACAGTTCCAGTTAATAGCTCAAACAATTTCTGAGATATGTTAAATGTCTAAAACTCACAATGTAAACCTTCAGAACCTAAGCTGAAAGCTTTAAAGCAAACCTTTTTCTAAGCGAGGGGGTTTGGTTCGGGTCCAGGTTCGGGTGGTTAAAAATGTTGTAGCAGCTCTGGTGACACTAATCATCGTTATCACGCAGCAGCGACGTTGTGGTGCTTCCACCATCCGTAACGCAGAGTCACTCTGGATTGGCTTCCGCCGCGGTGCGGCAGCATCGCGCTTTACGATGAAACGAGAATTGTTAGCATCTACGTTAACTTATATAAACTTATACATCTGTATCAAAAACAGAATAGCAAACCCGTTTACCATAATGTTTAAGGTTCGGTGCTGGGTCCGGTACAATGGACTCCAAAACCCGAACCGAACCGGTTCTCTGGGGTTTGGTTCAGGAACCGCTTGCAACCTTGCTCTGAGCCACGGCTCACCACTTTTTAACCGGTTCTACACCGGTTCACCCGAATCGAACCGGTTCTCTGGGGTTTGGTTTAGGAACGGCTTGCAACCTTTCTCTGAACCACGGTTCAGCACTTTTTGACCGGCTCGACACCGGTTCAATACCGGTCAAATACCGGATTAATAAAAGCTCTGATTCAGTAAAATATCCAATTTCATATTACCAACCTACAGACCAGATTTCAAGTTCAAAGCTTCTAGCTTCTGAGATATGGCTCTGGACCACTTTATAACCGTTTTTAAAGGCTTTCACACCAGTTCATAGACTTGAGACATAGCCAATAACTCTTTCCCGGATCGACATGATCATACAGTGAAAATTTAATAAAGATCGGTTCATTGGCTTAGACGCCTATAAAGAACAAACATACATACGAACATACATAGTATTACTTTTATATATATATAGGTATGTATAGATTATATTTGTGTCCAATAACCTGTCAAATGCTGTCAACAAAGGAGTTCCTTGCTACCACGCAAATTCTAATTTGACCTAATTCAGTTTATTTTCCAGCTTGCCAGATATCTCTCGCATTTCCATTTTTCATTAAGTATTGAACGTTTTATGTCTAGATTTGTACTTTCCTTTCACTTTTTTGTCTCTTTTCAGTTATGACCCTTTTGATTTGGTTGGGGAAGAGGACATAGTCATTCCTGTTACATGCGCGGATGCGCCATCTCTCATTTTAATTTTATTGCTGTTCTCCTTCAGCCGCTTCTCCTAATCCAACAAGAAACTATAAGCCTTGGTAATTATCTGCAAAGTGACCATTAGGAGATTAGTTGACGCTTCCTGACTGCCCAGCATTGGTAGCGTCTTTCTGTCTCCTTCTTCATTATCAGGGCTAATGTATTGTGAAGCAGGAATGTGTTGTGTGCCCAGATGAAAATTTGAAAAGAATATATGCTAGCGTAGGAAAGAAGTTATTATTTTATACTCTGTACAAAAGGTATGAACGAAGAGATCTCAGAGATGATAAGAAGAGATAGAGGTTTGACATGTATAGGATATAAACTTCTTTTACTTGCAGGCAGATCAAGCTTATTATCAATTTTTGCCACGCCCCCTGGCGCCCCCGCAATTTGGAAAATACATCATATCTCCAACAGTTTTGTAAATAGGTGTTTCGTACATTCGAGAGATATTTAGTTATCAAGATTATTGATTGATTTACCGAAGGAATGATAAAGATCGGATGAACGATACTCAAGCTATGACCAAAAGAATGTTCGCTGCCGCAGAGCCTTAGCAGCGCTGCTTTCAGCTGCTTCTGCAATACAGAGTATTACAGTCGGGCATGACCAACTTTCTAACTAGTTAAGTTTAAGGCATCAATCGGAAGTAGCTCACGGCTTATATTTAATTGATAAAGAATTGTGTATAGTGTAAAATGTGAGATCGATGTCTTAAATATTGTAGGAATTTCACATTTTGTTATTGCGGGGCCGGATGAGCGTGGCACAAGATTGAAACAAATTTGCTCTGGGTGAGACAAATCAAAAATTTGAGGCGTGGGTTCAATACCGCCTCGGACCATCTAATAAAAAGATTTATTCTTTCCTTAGAAAACAGCTTTTACACATAGCACACTGCTGCTGCGCTGTGAACTTTATTTTGCTCATATCTTGAGTATCGTTCATCCCATCCTTATCATTCCTTCGGCAGATCGATAAATAATGCTAATTACTAAATATCGCTACATAATAAGAACCACTTCTCTGCAACACTGTGGGAGATATACCGTTTTTTCCAAATTGCTCGAGCAGTAGGTGGCATGGCAAAAATGTAAAATAGCCTTGATCTGTCAGCAAGTATAAGAGTTCATCTCCCTTACATGTCAAACTTCTATATCTTTCCATCTCTGAGATCTCTTAGTTCATGCGCACCAAGAAAATATATTCTTAATAGGCTCGGAAATGATTCCTTCTGGCCTAATATAAACTGTGTACCTATGGTACAGAGCATAATAAATAAATATTTGGCTTAACAGACAAAAGGACCAAGGCGAGCTTCTTCGAGCTTCGGCCAAGTTTGAGGAGCTTTTTCAAAGCTACTTTAATTCACATCTTATAGCAGTTAAAGACGATCGGTTGTGCAAAGATTTTTTAGAAAAACTGTTTAGTTAGATATTCCGTACAGAACTCCATAAATTTAATTCAGCTTAAAGCTGCACCTCTATAGTTCAACCATCACGAAGGGGGTAGGGTGTCTACTCCGCTAATTACGACTTGGCATGTGGGATATGTGATTAGGATCCACAGGAATAAGTACACACAAGCTTAGACGACGCGACGGCACTTTCAAAGCGAAGTTCAATTAAATTTGTAACAGAAATTACAATCTATTACCCCTTGGACAAAAAGTACTTCTTTTAACTCTGCTGATTAGCAATGAAAAATTTAAAATAAAAACAAAATTTTTTTTTAATAAAGGAAATCACTTTTAAAATCGGTGTTAGGAAAAACACCTACCGGAATAGGAACAACATCAACTCTCAGAAGGCGGCAATTGGTGGTAGTCGTGACATGCTTTTAGACGCGATTCAATGGGGGTTGTGCCCTTGTGTCGAAGCCTGCTTACCATCGGTGTCTAAGTGAATGTATGTGTATTTGTGTTTGTGCAGCCATAGATAATCAAATTTGGCACTAATTTGCAGCAGACACGCAAAGAGTAAATAAACTTGCTATAGTCGGTTTTACTCTAATTTTTTTCGAGCTAGTGTGCCCCATAGAACAAACTAAGTAATCGTCAAGTACCCGACTGATATATACTCTCTACCTGCGATAGAGAATGCTCAATATGTATTTTAGTGCTGTAGTAACTGCAGTAAGCAGAACTGCCGTAGCGCTGCCACCGTGAACTTTCTTTTGCTCATAACTTGACTATCATTCATCCTATCTTTATCAAACCTTTGGCAGATCGATATATAATGCTGATTAATAAATATGTCTAAAAAGTACGAACTATCTATCTACAAAGCTGTGGGAGATATGACATTTTTCCTAAATTGGGGTAGCGAAAAAATTTTACATAAACTAGATCTGCCTGCAAGTATGAGCAATCTATTTCCCATTCACGAAAATCTCATTTCAGAAAGTTCCATGTCCGGTACCAGAACTGAAATTCGGGTCGGGGTTACACGTCCAGAGGGTATTATAAAATTGTACCTATCTGGCCTGTTCCAAATTCCGAAAGTTTTTAAAAGGTAAAAATGAAGGAAAGCTAGCTTCGGCTCAACCAAAGTTTATATACCCTTGCAGCTTGTATAATTTATATAAATTAAGGATATGAATGACTTTTGTCGAACATTCTTGGCTGAGCTATTTCAAAAACTCAGCAATAGATGGCGCCACTACTTTGACCATTTGCTTGCCAATCTGTTATATGACAGCTATACGATATATTCATCAGATTTTGACCGAAATCCTCAAAATTGTGTGAAAACTGATAATATTCATAACTGGGAAGTATAAAGACGCTACCATTCGAACCAAAAAAAATTTTCCCACTAGAACAACATTTTCGACCGATCGTTCCTATGGCAGCAATATTCTATAGTTATCCGATTTGGAATTGTGTGGTAGCATATAATATTGATCAATAACAAGTTTGGGAGCTATAGCATTGAAAACAAAGAAGTTTTTTCTACGAAGACTTTTTTTCAGACCTAGTTTTTGTATGACAGCTATACCATATAGTTGTCCGATTTTCTTCGAACTTAGTGGAATTATGTGAAAGCATAGAAAACTGATAAATACGAGGTTTGGGGGCGTTTTCATTTAAAACAAAACAGTTTTTCTCACTAAAACTAGTTTTTCGACCGATCGTTTCCATGGCAGCTAAATGTTATAGTCGTCCGGTCCGGTTCCTTCTATGCGTTACCAACACCTGGACAATCTTAATATACCCTCTTTTGTTTTCAATAGTAGCGTATTTATACTTCCCAGTTATGAATATTATCAGTTTCCACACAATTTTAGGGAGTTTGGTCAAAATCTAATGAATATATCGTATAGTTGCCATATAACAAACTGGGAAGCAAATGGTCAAAGTAGTGACGCAAATAACGCAGCTAAGAATGTTCGATGAAAATCATTTAAAACCTTAATTTATATAAATAATTCAAGCTGCAAGGGTATATAAACTTCAGTCGAGCCGAAGTAAGCTTTCCTTTTTTTTAATATTAAATTATTAATACTTCATGTCCAATATAGCCGGAAGAAGCCAAATTATATTAAGCTGCGATGTACGAATTTTATCATTCGATTAAAGCGGCGGTTTGTGTCGATATCAAAAATTTAAGTGGAATTAAGAACAGCTCGGTTTAGTCATTATCACTCGGTTTTGTTTTCATGTAATAATTTATAGATTTTTATAAAAAAATTCCTTACAACTATACTTCCTCTTTAAACAGTTAACGTAAAGATGTAAAGATTAAGTAAAGATGTTAAAAAAATGTTCAACATTACTAGAATGTTTAGTATATAATTTTGGAAATTTATTTTAATGCTTAAAATAACAATAAATTTTAATTCCGCCGACTCTACAGCACAGCTTTTGAAAACAACAAATCTTGTTGATTTGCGGAATTCAGAACAGCAATGAGCTCGATTTGCGGCAATTCCAATCGTTTTCGGAATTGGGAACAGGCCTGTATATCTGTAATGCATAGTAGAAAGCATCTGCGACCAGTAAAAATAAATATATTCGTGATCAGCATGATGAGCTGAGTTGATAAAGTCATATAAGTCAGTTGGTCCGTCTGAAACACATATTGGCATTTCTCAAATGCCGAATGCGACATTCGTACGCATTCAAAGTAAAGAAAAACATATGCCAAAATATTATTTTATTTTGACAAGAGGCGAAACCTATCGCTCTTGATTAGCACTTTAATTGGTGCTAAAGTTGAATTTGGGCAATTGGGCAATGCACTCGCATGCGACAAAAACAGAAGTCACTTCCAAAGCGAACAGTTCAAACACTGATTTCAGCAGTACCTGAAAGAATATTTTAACGCGACTAATTTTAAAATATTATGCATTGATGTATCTTAAAAATGTGTTGTATTTGATTCAAAAATATTAAGTAGTTTATTTTTATTTAGTTTTAATCACTGTCGCAGGCAACATGTCGCATGCGACATTTTGTTCCATCATACTTTTTATGTGGTTTCCATTATAGTGCGAAGAAAAAACTTAAAGTTTAGTGTAATAACATAGTTTCTCATAGTTTTTTGTGCATTCTTTTTTGATAGTTTGTACCCTCAGAACGATTTTAAATTGCAAAAGTAAAAGAAATCTAAAGGCCCTTTTAAAAAAAAAAAAAAGTGCTAAATTAATGTCCAAATTAGAAAAATTGTGATAGCGCGGCCGTAATTCCGAATATTTCGAAATGGCTTATGTATAAATGTAAGATTGTCTTTCATTAGTTCAATTTGACTGTTTCCCCATGAAAATTTGATAAAACATAGTGTTTTTAAAATTTTTGGCTGCGGTTGAAATTTTTGTGGAAATGCCCATATAGGCTTAACATTTTTTCGAATCGGATAAATCGGATGTCTGAAACAGTTCTCGCTTGCTAATTTTTATATCCTTGCAAAGGTTATTATAACTTTACCCAGAAGTTTTCAGCGCATAGAAATATTCATTTCCGACTCCATAAACTATATATATTCTTGATCAGCGTGAGATGAGCCGATTTGGATTTGTCCGTCCGTCTGTCTGTCTGTTTCTACGCGAACTAGTTTTGCACAGAGTGTGCTTTATAATTATTATTAATATTAAATGCGTTTAAATAGATTTGCGAAGAGTGTTCAGAATAGGATGAAAATCGGTCAGAAAATGGGTCTTAGTGAAAAAACTTTTTTGTTTTCAATGTTAGCGTTCTAGAACTTGGAAATTATTAATATGATATGCTTTCAAACCGATTTTAAAAATTTGGTCGATATCAGATGACTGTATCTTACCGCTGCCATTGGAAACATCGGTCCGGAAATGGGTCTTAGTGAAAAAAACTTAATTTTTTTCCATTTTATCGTTCTTAAACTAAGTTAAACTAAACTAACTAACTTAAAATTAACAAAAAACCAGCATTTGCAAGGATAAGCAATCTGGAAAAAACGTCATATCTCCCATAGTTTTGATGATAGATTGTTCGTACTTTCTAGAGATATCTAGTAATCAAACGCTATAGCTTAACTCTTTAAGTTACACTCAGCTTGTAATTGCGTGCTAGTCTTGTAATAATAATAATAATAATTATCTGATGAACGATACACTAGCTATGAGCAATAATAGTTAATAGTTTGTTAATTTGATATGTTTTCAAATGTTTATCTGTCGAAAAATGGGTTTTAGTTAGAAAAATTTTTGATTTTTATGTAAGCGGTTTTAAACTGTGACATTTCAAAAACAAAATTTGCAAGGGTATAAAAACTTCGTCACAGACAAAGTTCGCTTGTCCTTCTCTCTTTTTAATTTTTATCTTCAGTGCAGAAATATTTTTAAATTTTTATACTCTGTACCGAAGGTACATAGAGTATATTAAGTTTGTGCAAAAGTATGTAACAGGGAGAAGGAATCGTTTCCGACCCTATAAAGTATATATATTCTTGATCAGCATCAACAGCCGAGTCGATATAGCCATGTCCGTCTGTCCGTCTGTCTGTCTGTCTGTCTGTCCGTCCGTATGAACGAAGAGATCTCAGAGATGGTAAGAGATAGAGGTTTGACATGTATGGGACATATATTTCTTATACTTGCAGGCAGATCAAGTTTATTTTCAATTTTTGCCACGCCCCCTCCCGCCCCCGCAATTTGGAAAAAACTTCATATCTCCTACAGTTTTGGAGATAGATCGTTCGTTCCTTCTAGAGATACCTTGTAAACAAAATTATTTATCGATTTGCTGAAGGAATGATAAAGATCGGATGAACCATACTCAAGTTATGGGCAAAAAACGGCCAGTTAACACCACCCACCCCCCCACCAACAACCACAGCAACATACCCTAACCGTTTAACACAGTCAATCTTAGTGCGAGAGAGAAAGAGAGAGAGAGAGAGGGAAACTTAGAGAGCGCACCGCGTTGTGCGCGGGGTGTTAACTGGCCGTTTGACTCCTGAGCAAATGCAAGTGTAAGGGTACAGAGTATGTTATAGTCGGGCTTGACCGACTTTCTTTCTTGTTTTTCTTTGAATTGCTTGCTGCCTACTGTTTTGTTCGATTAGTAGCGCGAACTCTCTTCTTACCTTGCTTTGTATATAAGCCCATGTATCTTCCTTCCTTTGGCCATCCGTCCTCTTCAAATTAGTCGCTAATATGATCTCCGGACGAATATGATCTTAAATGATCTTATGAACTTAGTCTGACATATGGTGGAATAATATAAGGTGAGGTCAACTTTGCGGCAACGGGTCGGCAGAGAAGATAATAGAAACAAGAAAGCACAGATAAAATAAGAGGATTGCTCTGAATGAATAATAGTCGGTAAAATAAGCAATGCAAAAAGCAGTCAATTAACCACGAATATTCCCTTTGAACCAATGCTTAGAACAAAACTACCTTATCTTACACTTACTTTGCATTTAAGAACTAAGCTCTGCTCCCTACGATATTTTTCGCTTTTAATTGACCAAAATGCAAATTTCGAATGGGAGGAAATGACGATCAAAAAAATAGTCCTACGTCTACTACTACAATAGTTATGGCTCATTTAAAAACGAGGGTAGATGTTGGGCAACTTGGCGGATGAGTAACACACTCCAAATACCTTCAACAAATGCACAAAACTGCAGAATTATGCGCAAAAGCAAAAAGCATAACAATAACTTGCTGCTAGCGAAAAGCATAACATAAAACAAAACAACAAACTGCAGTGGCTTCGCGGGTGTGGAGAGGGCGTCGAAGGGGGAGTATCAAACAGCTGCATGTTGTCGCTGTCATTTGGTTTATTGACTTTGGCAAATAGTTGTCTGCCTAGGTAATAACATCAATGCAGTTGCCATTTTTTGCCCCCACCTCCCAGTCGAAATTTACACTCATCCGCCATTTGTCACTTTTTTTTGCTTCCATGGGCGTTCTATTTTTTTATTAACTATTACACGTCCATGCCAGGCCACAGCGGAACGCTCCATAAAGGAACGAATTATTATAATGTGAATATTATTATGATTATGCGATCGTAATCGTAAATAATTTTCAGTGATATGCATGTGCTTAGACTTGAAAAGATATGTGAGCCCTTGTCTTATGGAAATTTTTGAGTTTTTGCAGAGAGTCCTTCTGAAGCTCTTTGCAATTCCTTTACTCCGAAATGGCAAAAACATGAAAAGAAACTATTGGCCGTCTAAATTATCACACACTAAGTCAGCTTGTTATACTATGAAAACGACAGACGACGAAATGTGAGCAACAGTTCATAAAGCCTGAAGAGCGCTATCCGAGAGGGGAATCAGAACTCGTCTTCATTTTTAAGGTGTGAGTGCGAAAGGGTGATGAAAATAGAGACTAAGCAAAAGCTTTAACCATTTGTTAATATAGGCCAGAGGAATGCAGATAGGCTAAGTTCGACACGAAAAATACGTGGTATAGTAAAATAGATCAAAATATATGTAGAATGCTAATTACACAAAGCAACTAATTTAGACTTTCTCAGGATATTCAAAGGTTGGTGGTGATTCCAGATGATTTTCATGTGCTGAACACGAATCTGGTATTGGGAATGTTTCATTACTACGAGATTTTTAGTAATTTGAACTTAGAGTTGCTCCAAATGTCTATTTTCACCCTTTCTAGGCAAGTTTTGTGGAGAATCCATTCTATTATTTTGACTCTCTTTAAAATTATCAGTAAATACAACACCTTAACTTTGAAATAAACTATCTCAAACAATTCTACGATTTTTTCAAGCAAAGATATACCATTTTGAACACATGTGCTATAAATGATACCATTTTGCACTGCCATGCACTAAGTATGCAATGAGTATTGTTAAAAAATTTCCCTAGAATTCTATACAAATTACTAGTCTACTGTACTGTTTTTGCAAGGCACACCTTTGTTCAGTAGACATTTTTGTTATTTCCAGCACATGTTTTCAAAATGGGAAATCGTCGCTTGATCGTAGAATTATTTTGGATAGTTTATTTCAAAGTTCTCGTTATTCCGATCTTTACCAATCATTTAGCATATCGATAAAAAGAGGTAATTAATAAAAATGTCTTCAAAATACAAGCCATCTGTCTCCAACTCTGTTGGATATATGGCGTTTTTTCCCAATCGAGTGGGCGTGGGAGCGTGGCCTAAATTTAAAATAAACTTGATCAGCCTCCAAATATAAGGAAAGTATACCGTTTTAATTATAATCGGGGATTTTAATATTCAATTAAAGACAATTCCTTAACATAATGAGTATTTAGCGAATTAGCACATAACAGCTTTAATAGTGCATGGGCGCATGGATATTAGAGCCACTCTCTTAGGTACCCCATTATATTATAAGAAGGCCTTCGGTCTTTAACAGTACGGCTGGCGGCCTCCTGATTTTCTTTTGTGTCCACTATTTCAATGGAAACATATTGTGACTTCCCGGCCAGGAGTGCGACCAGGCAACAAAAATGAGTAACGCTCACAATGCCTAAATCTTTGTTAATTCGACTATTTGAGGAATATTTTACCCCAAACCCATGCCATCATGCATCATCTTCCTCTGTTGCCAGTTGGTAGGCAACAAATTAATTAATAGCTATCAGTAAATCTGGCACAGGATCTTTTGCTTTGCATGCAAATGCTCTTTTGGCCTTTAGTAAATGTATATGTATATGCACAAAAGCTCGCTATAAATGCATTCAGTGAATAGGTAATATGCAGATGCGCTGATCGAATGGGTGTTAGGTGTATTGAACACAACCAAAAAGGTGTGTTTTAGGCGGACATTTTTTAACCGCTAATTTACAGTTAGTTTAAGCCTCAATAAAATGTTCTAAGTTCCCAAAATCTCGAATTGGCTACATACCAGGTATTTTAAATTGCCTTTTTAAATAGTCTAACAATACTTTAACAAATTACAAATTACTGATTTTTACAAACATACCCCAGGGCATCAATTTAATTAATGGTCATTTTTTTCTCATGTTTTCTTTTGTTGTGTCGTAAGCTTTTGGGGCTTAGCATTTTTCGAGGACTCGTGAATACCCTAACTGTAAACATAAGTCGGAAAGTACGAAAACCAACGTCGAGAGATTAATAGGAAATGCGACCACCAATGCAACATTATGTTTTTAATTTGCTCCGCTTATTCTGCGGTTGCACAGTGCTGTCAAGTAAATTTACAATTCCATGGCAGCTATTTAGTAGCATGTAAGCACCTTTTATATACAACTCCAGACTCAAACAATTGTAATTAACTTTAACTGCAATATGTTCTCACTCAGCTTCAATTTGTAAAATGAGCATTAAATCTTTAGAGAACATTAATAAAGTAATCGTCGATTCGGGTGGTCGTGTTATCATTTGAGTTACCATAGTTGCATTCTTTAAACAGAGCTAGCTCGGAAAAACAAATTTCTACTTTGCTTACCTATACAAACAGCATCAAGAGTTGTTCCTTTACGTTCTTTCTGTGCTATTATAAACTGATTTATTGGTTTATTTCCAGGTAGTTGCCTGTATAGAGACTAAGTGCAGCAGGAGGTGAAGCTACTCTTTTCTACCAGAGCGAAGGAAAGGGTAAATTAGATTTAGCCAAGTTGACTCCTATTCGATGCATGCGAGAAGTAAAATTTTTAGTGCTCATTTTTGGGAAAGAATACAGAAACGGTAGCACAGAAATATAGGAGAAACTTTAAGCCGATATGAAATCTTTCAATAATTAATATGACACACTCATACATACAAGAAGCACAGACAGGTAAAACAAACGCCAGGTCATAAATAAACAGAAAGCAAGCATTCAGGCAGCAGCTGGTAAAGTTTTTCCATGCCAACCAGCACGTGTTCATTTCCGGCTACAGCATTTACCGTGCATATTCTACCAACTCCAGCATCCTTTTTCCTTCTTTGCTTGTTACTCCCATTTGTTGTTGCCGCTGCCTAACCCCTGCTCCTTCATCTCGTCGATTCAACCCACTTTCAGATTTAATTTTAATTAGGTGCTATTGAATTTATAAATTTTTCATTTGCTGTCGCTCGATGCCATCGCACGTAAAACTTTTACAGCCACATTTGCCAAAGTTTCCTGCAATCTCCATCCACCTTCATCACGTTAGCCTGTTGCCTGACACTAATTACAATAATCGCAAATTGTATTTTCATGAATTTTCAACTCGAAATTACTAATATTGTACATTCGCAAATACTTATTCTTTACACATTTCTCCCCAGTCAAAGCCAAAATGCTGCTTAATTTCAATTTGGCGGCCACCACATCGCGAACTATTTGAAAGAATAACAATGAACAATGTGCATTTATTTTGTGTATTAATGGTATATTTGCGTAGGTTGCATATTAAAATGTTCGCTTATCAACATAAACCACAATTGAAAAGGTTTTTTTTTTTCATATGTAGTGGCGACGGTTCGCACACAATAAAGGCAAGGCGACGACTAGTCGTCATTCCAAGCCTTGAATTTATTTGTTTTTATACTCTGTACCGAAGGTACATAGAGTATTTTAAGTTTGTGCAAAAGTATGTAACAGGGAGAAGGAATCGTTTCCGACCCTATAAAGTATATATATTCTTGATCAGCATCAACAGCCGATTCGATATAGCCATGTCCGTCTGTCCGTCTGTCTGTCTGTCTGTCTGTCCGTCTGTCCGTCTGTCCGTCCGTCCGTATGAACGAAGAGATCTCAGAGATGGTTAGAGATAGAGGTTTGACATGTATGGGGCATATATTTCTTATACTTGCAGGCAGATCAAGTTTATTTTCAATTTTTGCCACGCCCCTTCCCGCCCCCGCAATTTGGAAAAAACGTCATATCTCCTACAGTTTTAAAGATAGATCGTTCGTACCTTCTAGAGACACCTTGTAAACAAAATTATTTATCGATTTGCCGAAGGAATGATAAAGATCGGATGAACCATACTCAAGTTATGAGCAAAAAACGGCCAGTAAACACCCCACACCCATCACCACAGCATTCTATTGAACGGCAATTTAGTGAGAGAGAGAGAGAGAGTGAAACTTAGAGATGAGCGCGTATAACTCGTGAGCAAATGCGAGCTGCGACGTTAAGGGTACAGAGTATGTTATAGTCGGGCTTGACCGACTTTCTTTCTTGTTTTTTTATATAAAACTTTATTTATTTGCAATTTAGTTACCTTAGATCTAAATTTTTTTACAACTTACTGTTGCTTCTAAAAATAACTTATATTGTAGTGTTTATTAATTTCATTTGTCTGATGTTATTTGTATGTGTGTATCTATGAGTTGGGATTTTAACTTAAGATTTTAAATGTGTTGCTTTATGTGTATATATATGTTGTGATTATATTTAATAATTATGTATTAATCAGATTGTAATTTTGACATATAAGTAAATATAAGTGTAAGGATATGTAACTGTAATTCATTAGAGGTAATTTGTGATTTATTCAAGTACCGGTAATTGTATAAATATGTATGTATGTATTTACAGATGAGTGAAAAAATAGCGAAAGTATTTACAGGTGTGTATGTATGTTTAATAGTATTTTTGTACATTAAGAGTGAATCAATTAGGTAAGTATTGTATACTTTTTCTGGATTATTTATATGATTTCTTTGGTTAACATAAGAGACTTAAGTGGCTAACTTAAAAATAACAATTAATATTAACCAAAAGGTGTGAGGTGTGCAGCGAACAGTGTGTATAAACCTATGACACCTTAAAGCCAGCAGTTATGAAAGAAATTTAATTATGATAGGAGAGAGTGACTTCTGTCGGTTTGAGGGAAGCCGACGTTGATAATCCTGTAAAGGAGGTATGATAAGCTTATATTTAAGAAGATGGAGTAGTGTCCAGAGATTTGGTTGACCCGGTGATGACGTGGTGACAGAGTTGAGAAGTCTGGGGATAAAGTTGTTCCAATGTTGATAAGGTTGGAGTTCCTGCGGACGAGTTGAACAGTAGACGTGATGAATAGTATTGTTGTTTTGGGAGACGTGATGAGTAGTGTTGTTGTTTTTGTAGACGTGATGAGTAGTGTTGTTGTTTTGATGACGTGATGAAAGGTGTTGTTGTTTTTGTAGACGTGATGAGTAGTGCTATTGTTTTGAAGACGTGATGAGTAGTGTTATTGTTTTTGAAGACGTGATGAGAAATGTTGTTGTTTTTGTAGACGTGATGAGAAATGTTGTTGTTTGAAGACGTGATGAAAAGTGTTGTTGTTTTTGTAGACGTGATGAGAAATGTTGTTGTTTGAAGACGTGATGAATAATGATTGTTGTTTTTGTAGACGTGATGAGAAATGTTGTTGTTTGAAGACGTGATGAAAAGTTATTGTTGTTTGAAGACGTGATGAGTAGTGTTATTGTTTTTGAAGACGTGATGAGAAATGTTGTTGTTTGAAGACGTGATGAATAATGATTGTTGTTTTTGTAGACGTGATGAGAAATGTTGTTGTTTGAAGACGTGATGAGTAGTGTTATTGTTTATGAAGACGTGATGAGAAATGTTGTTGTTTGAAGACGTGATGAAAAGTTATTGTTGTTTGAAGACGTGATGAGTAGTGCTATTGTTTTTGAAGACGTGATGAGAAATGTTGTTGTTTGAAGACGTGATGAAAGGTGTTGTTGTTTTTGTAGACGTGATGAGAAATGTTGTTGTTTGAAGACGTGATGAGTAGTGTTATTGTTTATGAAGACGTGATGAGAAATGTTGTTGTTTGAAGACGTGATGAAAAGTTATTGTTGTTTGAAGACGTGATGAGTAGTGCTATTGTTTTTGAAGACGTGATGAGAAATGTTGTTGTTTGAAGACGTGATGAAAGGTGTTGTTGTTTTTGTAGACGTGATGAGAAATGTTGTTGTTTGAAGACGTGATGAGTAGTGTTATTGTTTATGAAGACGTGATGAGAAATGTTGTTGTTTGAAGACGTGATGAAAAGTTATTGTTGTTTGAAGACGTGATGAGTAATGTTGTTGTTTTTGTAGACGTGATGAGAAATGTTGTTGTTTGAAGACGTGATGAAAAGTGTTGTTGTTTTTGTAGACGTGATGAGAAATGTTGTTGTTTGAAGACGTGATGAGTAGTGTTATTGTTTTTGAAGACGTGATGAGAAATGTTGTTGTTTGAAGACGTGATGAAAAGTTATTTTTGTTTGAAGACGTGATGAGAAATGTTGTTGTTTTTGTAGACGTGATGAGAAATGTTGTTGTTTGAAGACGTGATGAAAAGTGTTGTTGTTTTTGTAGACGTGATGAGAAATGTTGTTGTTTGAAGACGTGATGAGTAGTGTTATTGTTTTTGAAGACGTGATGAGAAATGTTGTTGTTTGAAGACGTGATGAATAATGATTGTTGTTTTTGTAGACGTGATGAGAAATGTTGTTGTTTGAAGACGTGATGAGTAGTGTTATTGTTTTTGAAGACGTGATGAGAAATGTTATTGTTTTTTGAAGACGTGATGAGAAATGTTGTTGTTTGAGGACGTGATGAAAAGTGATTGTTGTTTTTGTAGACGTGATAAGAAATGTTGTTGTTTGAAGACGTGATGAGTAGTGTTATTGTTTTTGAAGACGTGATGAGAAATGTTGTTGTTTGAAGACGTGATGAATAAGGTGATTGTTGTTTTTGAAGACGTGATGAGAAATGTTGTTGTTTGAAGACGTGATGATAGTGTTGTTGTTTTTGTAGACGTGATGAGAAATGTTGTTGTTTGAAGACGTGATGAAAGTGTTATTGTTTTTGAAGACGTGATGAGAAATGTTGTTGTTTTTGTAGACGTGATGACATCACGTCTCAAACAACAACATTTTCCATTACAAAAACAACAACATTTTCATCACGTCTCCAAACAACAACATTTCTCATCACGTCTACAAAAACAACAACACTTTTCATCACGTCTTCAAACAACAACATTTCTCATCACGTCTTCAAAAACAATAACACTACTCATCACGTCTTCAAACAACAATAACTTTTCATCACGTCTCCAAACAACAACATTTCTCATCACGTCTCAAAACAAAACACTCTCATCACGTCTTCAAACAACAACATTTCTATCACGTCTCAAAAACAAAACTCATCACGTCTTCAAACAACAACATTTCTCATCACGTCTCAAAAACAAAGCATATCATCACGTCTTCAAACAACAACATTTCTCATCACGTCTACAAACAACAACATTTTCATCACGTCTTCAAACAAAACATCTCATCACGTCTTCAAACAACAACATTTCTCATCACGTCTACAAAAACAACAACACTTTTCATCACGTCTTCAAACAACAACATTTCTCATCACGTCTCAAAAACAAACATACTCATCACGTCTTCAAACAACAATAACTTTTCATCACGTCTCAAACAACAACATTTCTCATCACGTCTACAAAAACAACAATCATTATTCATCACGTCTCAAACAACAACACTTTCATCACGTCTTCAAACAACAACATTTCTATCACGTCTACAAAAACAAAACATACTCATCACGTCTTCAAACAACAATACACTTTTCATCACGTCTTCAAACAACAACATTTCTCATCACGTCTTCAAACAACAACATTTCTCATCACGTCTTCAAACACCAATAACTTCATCACGTCTTCAAACAACAACATTTCTCATCACGTCTACAAAACAACAACATTTTCATCACGTCTCAAACAACAACATTTCCATCACGTCTCAAACAACAACATTTCTCTCACGTCTACAAAAACAACAACATTTCTCATCACGTCTCAAAAACAATAACACTACTCATCACGTCTTCAAACAACAATAACTTTTCATCACGTCTTCAAACAACAACATTTCTCATCACGTCTTCAAAAACAATAACACTACGATCACGTCTTCAAACAACAACATTTCTCATCACGTCTACAAAAACAATCAATCACTTACTTCATCACGTCTTCAAACAACAACATTTCTCATCACGTCTTCAAAAACAATAACACTACTATCACGTCTTCAAACAACAACATTTCTCATCACGTCTACAAAAACAACAATCATTATTCATCACGCTTCAAACAACAACATTTCTCATCACGTCTTCAAACAAAAACATTTCTCATCACGTCTTCAAACAACAACATTTCTCATCACGTCTACAAAAACAACAATCACTTTTCATCACGTCCTCAAACAACAACATTTCTCATCACGTCTTCAAAAACAATAACACTACTCATCACGTCTTCAAAACAACAGCACCTCTCATCACGTCTACTCAAACAACAACACTTTCTCATCACGTCTTCTAAACAACAATCACTTCTCATCACGTCTTCAAACAACAACATTTCTCATCACGTCTACAAAAACAACAACACTTTTCATCACGTCTTCAAACAACAACATTTCTCATCACGTCTACAAAAACAACAACATTTCTCATCACGTCTTCAAAAACAATAACACTACTCATCACGTCTTCAAAACAATAGCACTATCATCACGTCTACAAAAACAACAACACCTTTCATCACGTCATCAAAACAACAACACTACTCATCACGTCTACAAAAACAACAACACTACTCATCACGTCTTCAAAAACAACAATACTATTCATCACGTCTACTGTTCAACTCGTCCACAGAAACACCAACCTTATCAACATTGGAACAACTTTATCCCCAGACTTCTCAACTCTGTCAACACGTCATCACCGGGTCAACCGGGTCTGGACACAACTCTATCTTCTTAAATATAAGCTTATCATACCTCCTTTACAGGATTATCAACGTCGGCTTCCCTCAAACCGACAGAAGTCACTCTCTCCTATCATAATTAAATTTCTTTCATAATTGCTGGCTTTAAGGTGTCATAGGTTTATACACACTGTTCGCTGCACACCTCACACCTTTTGGTTAATATTAATTGTTATTTTTAAGTTAGCCACTTAAGTCTCTTATGTTAACCAAAGAAATCATATAAATAAAACTGAGGTTGCGCCCTATATGGGGCAACTGAATCCAGAAAAATCCAATTACTATACAACTGGATTAGCATAAGAAGATGGATTTAAAGACTCTGTAAATTAATACACTTAATCATTAATTTTTATAACATAGTGACACTAAAATCCCAAATCAAGGGTGCCATGCATATTCATTCATAATATTTTGTTTATATTGTTGAATAAATCTACCCGTTTGGGTCATATTGTGTTTAGTCCTCGTACTGAACAGATCAGAAAGAAAAAGTATACAGCGTGTGAGTACGGCACAGCCGAAATTAAGTGAGTGGGTCATGCAACAAAACCTCAATAGTCGCAGTTATAAACGTCTAATATAATCACAAATTACCTCTAATGAATTACTAGTGACATGATCCTTACACTTATATTTACTTATATGTCAAAATTACAATCTGATTAATACATAATTATTGAATATAATCACAACATATATATACACATAAAGCAACACATTTAAAATCTTAAGTTAAAATCCCAACTCATAGATACACACATACAAATAACATCAGACAAATGAAATTAATAAACACGTACAATATAAGTTATTTTTAGAAGCAACAGTAAGTTGTAAAAAAATTTAGATCTAAGGTAACTAAATTGCAAATAAATAAAGTTATTATATAAAAAAACAAGAAAGTAAGTCGGTCAAGCCCGACTATAACATACTCTGTACCCTTAACGTCGCAACTCGCATTTGCTCACGAGTTATACGCGCTAATCTCTAAGTTTCACTCTCTCTCTCTCTCTCACTAAATTGCCGTTCAATAGAATGCTGTGGTGATGGGTGTGGGGTGTTTACTGGCCGTTTTTTGCTCATAACTTGAGTATGGTTCATCCGATCTTTGAATTATATTTTGTCAGTAAATCGATGAAATAACTCTCTTCTTTTCTTGAGGGCTCCTTAAGCATAGACACAAAGGCAATGTTAAGGGTAGAATCATAATATCTTCCTGATTCTACAGGTAGGGTGGGTATAGAAGGAGGCCGTTGACACCTTGGTTCCTCCCACATTAGATAGGTATGATTTCTGTCTGTCCGTTTCCCATCTGTTTGGTTTGTTTTTCCGCTCATATTACCTTGTCTCTGTCTACGATATTATTATCGTAACGCCTTCGTTGAAACTGCACAAACGACCCACGCCACTTTCCCTGAGCAAAGTCGATCCCGATAGTAGACAGAGTGTGCAGCCGATGCGATCCGAAGTGTGTTCGTTACAACACACTAGGTAACACATTAAAAATCTTAAAGTTAAAATCCTAACTCCTAGATACACACATATAGCAAATCCAACATACAAATAACATCAGACAAACGAAATTAATAAACACTACAATATAAGTTAATTTTAGAAGCAACAGTAAGTTGTAAAAAAATTTAGATCTAAGGTAACTAAATTGCAAATAAATAAAGTTTTATATAAAAAAAAACAAATAAATTCAAGGCTTGGAATGACGACTAGTCGTCGCCTTGCCTTTATTGTGTACGAACCGTCGCCACTACATATGAAAAAAAAAAACCTTTTCAATTGTGGTTTATGTTGATAAGCGAACATTTTAATATGCAACCTACGCAAATATACCATTAATACACAAAATAAATGCACATTGTTCATTGTTATTCTTTCAAGTAGTTCGCGATGTGGTGGCCGCCAAATTGAAATTAAGCAGCATTTTGGCTTTGACTGGGGAGAAATGTGTAAAAAATAAGTATTTGCGAATGTACAATATAAAAATATAAGTAATTTCGAGTTGAAAATTCATGAAAATACAATTTGCGATTATTGTAATTAGTGTCAGGCAACAGGCTAACGTGATGAAGGTGGATGGAGATTGCAGGAAACTTTGGCAAATGTGGCTGTAAAAGTTTTACGTGCGATGGCATCGAGCGACAGCAAATGAAAAATTTATAAATTCAATAGCACCTAATTAAAATTAAATCTGAAAGTGGGTTGAATCGACGAGATGAAGGAGCAGGGGTTAGGCAGCGGCAACAACAAATGGGAGTAACAAGCAAAGAAGGAAAAAGGATGCTGGAGTTGGTAGAATATGCACGGTAAATGCTGTAGCCGGAAATGAACACGTGCTGGTTGGCATGGAAAAACTTTACCAGCTGCTGCCTGAATGCTTGCTTTCTGTTTATTTATGACCTGGCGTTTGTTTTACCTGTCTGTGCTTCTTGTATGTATGAGTGTGTCATATTAATTATTGAAAGATTTCATATCGGCTTAAAGTTTCTCCTATATTTCTGTGCTACCGTTTCTGTATTCTTTCCCAAAAATGAGCACTAAAAATTTTACTTCTCGCATGCATTATCGAATAGGAGTCAACTTGGCTAAATCTAATTTACCCATTCCTTCGCTCTGGTAGAAAAGAGTAGCTTCACCTCCTGCTGCACTTAGTCTCTATACAGGCAACTACCTGGAAATAAACCAATAAATCAGTTTATAATAGCACAGAAAGAACGTAAAGGAACAACTCTTGATGCTGTTTGTATAGGTAAGCAAAGTAGAAATTTGTTTTTCCGAGCTAGCTCTGTTTAAAGAATGCAACTATGGTAACTCAAATGAAAACACGACCACCCGAATCGACGATTACTTTATTAATGTCCTCTAAAGATTTAATGCTCATTTTACAAATTGAAGCTGAGTGAGAACATATTGCAGTTAAAGTTAATTACAATTGTTTGAGTCTAGAGTTGTATATAAAAGGTGCGCTTACATGCTACTAAATAGCTGCCATGGAATTGTAAATTTACTTGACAGCACTGTGCAACCGCAGAATAAGCAGAGCAAATTAAAAACATAATGTTGCATTGGTGGTCGCATTTCCTATTAATCTCTCGACGTTGGTTTTCGTACTTTCCGACTTATGTTTACAGTTAGGGTATTCACGAGTCCTCGAAAAATGCTAAGCCCCAAAAGCTTACGACACAACAAAAGAAAACCTGAGAAAAAAATGACCATTAATTAAATTGATGACCTGAGGTATGTTTGTAAAAATCAGTAATTTGTAATATGTTAAAGTATTGTTAGACTATTAAAAAAGGCAATTTAAAATACCTGGTATGTAGCCAATTCGAGATTTTGGGAACTTAGAACATTTTATTGAGGCTTAAACTAACTGTAAATTAGCGGTTAAAAAATGTCCGCCTAAAACACACCTTTTTGGTTTTGGGCCAATACACCTAACACCCATTGGATCAGCGCATCTGCATATTACCTATTCACTGAATGCATTTATAGCGAGCTTTTGTGCATATACATATACATTTACTAAAGGCCAAAAGAGCATTTGCATGCAAAGCAAAAGATCCTGTGCCAGATTTACTGATAGCTATTAATTAATTTGTTGCCTACCAACTGGCAACAGAGGAAGATGATGCATGATGGCATGGGTTTGGGGTAAAATATTCCTCAAAATAGTCGAATTAACAAAGATTTAGGCATTGTGAGCGTTATTCATTTTTGTTGCCTGGTCGCACTCCTGGCCGGGAAGTCACAATATGTTTCCATTGAAATAGTGGACACAAAAGAAAATCAGGAGGCCGCCAGTCGTACTGTGAAAGACCGAAGGCCTTCTTATAATATAATGGGGTACCTAAGAGAGTGGCTCTAATATCCATGCGCCCATGCACTATTAAAGCTGTTATGTGCTAATTCGCTAAATACTCATTATGGTAAGGAATTGTCTTTAATTAAATATTAAAATCCCCGATTATAATTAAAACGGTATATTTTCCTTATATTTGGAGGCTGATCAAGTTTATTTTAAATTTAGGCCACGCTCCCACGCCCACTCGATTGGGAAAAAACGCCATATATCCCACAGAGTTGGAGACAGATGGCTTGTATTTTGAAGACATTTTTATTAATTACCACTTTTTATCGATATGCTAAATGATTGGTAAAGATCGGAATAACGAGAACTTTGAAATAAACTATCCAAAATAATTCTACGATCAAGCGACGATTTCCCATTTTGAAAACATGTGCTGGAAATAACAAAAATGTCTTCTGAACAAAGGTGTGCCTTGCAAAAACAGTACAGTAGACTAGTAATTTGTATAGAATTCCAGGGAAATTTTTTAACAATACTCATTGCATACTTATGGGCAGTGCAAAATGGTATCATTTATAGCACATGTGTTCAAAATGGTATATCTTTGCTTAAAAAAATCGTAGAATTGTTTGGGATAGTTTATTTCAAAGTTAAGGTGTTGTTTTTACTGATAATTTTAAAAAGAGTCAAAATAATAGAATGGATTCTCCACAAAACTTGCCTAGAAAGGGTGAAAATAGACATTTGGAGCAACTCTAAGTTCAAATTACTAAAAATCTCGTAGTAATGAAACATTCCCAATACCAGATTCGTGTTCAGCACATGAAAATCATCTGGAATCACCACCAACCTTTGAATATCCTGAGAAAGTCTAAATTAGTTGCTTTGTGTAATTAGCATTCTACATATATTTTGATCTATTTTACTATACCACGTATTTTTCGTGTCGAACTTAGCCTATCTGCATTCCTCTGGCCTATATTAACAAATGTTAAAAGCTTTTGCTTAGTCTCTATTTTCATCACCCTTTCGCACTCACACGTTAAAAATGAAGACGAGTTCTGATTCCCCTCTCGGATAGCGCTCTTCATGCTTTATGAACTGTTGCTCACATTTCGTCGTCTGTCGTTTTCATAGTATAACAAGCTGACTTAGTGTGTGATAATTTAGACGGCCAATAGTTTCTTTTCATGTTTTTGCCATTGCGGAGTAAAGGAATTGCAAAGAGCTTCAGAAGGACTCTCTGCAAAAACTCAAAAATTTCCATAAGACAATGGCTCACATATCTTTTCAAGTCTAAGCACATGCATATCACTGAAAATTATTTACGATTACGATCGCATAATCATAATAATATTCACATTATAATAATTCGTTCCTTTATGGAGCGTTCCGCTGTGGCCTGGCATGGACGTGTAATAGTTAATAAAAAAATAGAACGCCCATGGAAGCAAAAAAAAGCGACAAATGGCGGATGAGTGTAAATTTCGACTGGGAGGTGGGGGCAAAAAATGGCAACTGCATTGATGTTATTACCTAGGCAGACAACTATTTGCTAAAGTCAATAAACCAAATGACAGCGACAACATGCAGCTGTTTGATACGCCCCCTTCGACGCCCTCTCCACACCCGCGAAGCCACTGCAGTTTGTTGTTTTGTTTTATGTTATGCTTTTCGCTAGCAGCAAGTTATTGTTATGCTTTTTGCTTTTGCGCATAATTCTGCAGTTTTGTGCATTTGTTGAAGGTATTTGGAGTGTGTTACTCATCCGCCAAGTTGCCCAACATCTACCCTCGTTTTTAAATGAGCCATAACTATTGTAGTAGTAGACGTAGGACTATTTTTTTGATCGTCATTTCCTCCCATTTGAAATTTGCATTTTGGTCAATTAAAGGCGAAAAATATCGTAGGGAGCAGAGCTTAGTTCTTAAATGCAAAGTAAGTGTAAGATAAGGTAGTTTTGTTCTAAGCATTGGTTCAAAGGGAATATTCGTGGTTAATTGACTGCTTTTTGCATTGCTTATTATACCGACTATTATTCATTCAGAGCAATCCTCTTATTTTATTTGTGCTTTCTTGTTTCTATTATCTTCTCTGCCGACCCGTTGCCGCAAAGTTGACCTCACCTTATATTATTCCACCATATGTCAGACTAAGTTCATAAGATCATTTAAGATCATATTCGTCCGGAGATCATATTAGCGACTAATTTGAAGAGGAGGGATGGCCAAAGGAAGGAAGATACATGGGCTTATATACAAAGCAAGGTAAGAAGAGAGTTCGCGCTACTAATCGAACAAAACAGTAGGCAGCAAACAATTCAAAGAAAAAAAATTTAAAAATATTTCTGCACTGAAGATAAAAATTAAAAAAAGAGAAGGACAAGCGAACTTTGTCTGTGCCGAAGTTTTTATACCCTTGCAAATGTTGTTTTTGAAATGTCACAGTTTAAAACCGCTTACATATTAATCAAAAATTTTTCTAACTAAAACCCATTTTCCGACAGATAAACATTTGATTTAGACCAAATTTTGAGAATCTTTTTAAAAACATATCAAATTAACAAACTATTAACTATTATTGCTCATAGCTAGTGTATCATTCATCCGATAATTATTATTATTATTATTACAAGACTAGCCCGCAATTACAAACTGAGTGTAACTTAAAGAGTTAAGCTATAGCGTTTGATTACTAGATATCTCTAGAAAGTACGAACAATCTATCATTAATACTGTGGGAGATATGACGTTTTTTCCAGATTGCTTATCCTTGCAAATGCTGGTTTTTTGTTTATTTTAAGTTATTTAGTTTAGTTTAACTTAGTTTAAGAGCGATAAAATGGAAAAAAATTAAGTTTTTTTCACTAAGACCCATTTCCGGACCGATGTTTCCAATGGCAGCGGTAAGATACAGACATCTGATATCGACCAAATTTTTAAAATCTGTTTGAAAGCATATCATATTAATAATTTCCAAGTTCTAGAACGCTAACATTGAAAACAAAAACGTTTTTTTCACTAAGACCCATTTTCTGACCGATTTTCATCCTATTCTGAACAATCTTCGCAAATCTATTTAAACGCATTTAATATTAATAATAATTATAAAGCAGACTCTGTGCAAAACTAGTTCGCGTAGAAACAGACAGACAAACGGACGGACAAATCCAAATCGGCTCATCTCACGCTGATCAAGAATATATATAGTTTATGGAGTCGGAAATGAATATTTCTATGCGCTGAAAACTTCTGGGTAAAGTTATAATAAACTTTTTGCAAGGATATAAAAATTAGCAAACTAGAACTGTTTCAGACATCCGATTTATCCGATTCGAAAAAATGTTAAGCCTATATGGGCATTTCCACAAAAATTTCAACCGCAGCCAAAAATTTTAAAAACTCTATGTTTTATCAAATTTTCATGGGGAAACAGTCAAATTGAACTAATGAAAGACAATCTTACATTTATACATAAGCCATTTCGAAATATTCGGATTTACGGCCGCGCTATCACAATTTTTCTAATTTGGACATTAATTTTGCACTTTTTTTTTTTTGATAAAAGGGCCTTTAGATTTCTTTTACTTTTGCAATTTAAAATCGTTCTGAGGGTACAAATGATCAAAAAAGAATGCACAAGAAACTATGAGAAACTATGTTATTGCACTAAACTTTAAGTTTTTTCTTCGCACTATAATGGAAACCACATAAAAAGTATGATGGAACAAAATGTCGCATGCGACATGTTGCCTGCGAAAGTGATTAAAACTAAATAAAAGTAAACTACTTAATATTTTTGAATCAAATACAACACATTTTTAAGACACATCAATGCGTAATATTTTAAAATTAGTCGCGTTAAAATATTCTTTCAGGTACTGCTGAAATCAGTGTTTGAACTGTTCGCTTTGAAAGTGACTTCTGTTTTTGTCGCATGCGAGTGCATTGTCTTTTTGTAATTATCTTGAAAACGAACAATTGCCCAAATTCAACTTTAGCACCAATTATAGTGCTAATCAAGAGCGATAGGTTTCGCCTCTTGTCAAAATAAAATAATATTTTGGCATATGTTTTTCTTCACTTTGAATGCGTACGAATGTCGCATTCGGCATTTGAGAAATGCCAATATGTGTTTCAGACGGACCAACTGACTTATATGACTTTATCAACTCAGCTCATCATGCTGATCACGAATATATTTATTATTACTGGTCGCAGATGCTTTCTACTATGCATTACAGATATACAGGCCTGTTCCCAATTCCGAAAACGATTGGAATTGCCGCAAATCGAGCTCATTGCTGTTCTGAATTGCGCAAATCAACAAGATTTGTTGTTTTCAAAAGCTGTGCTGTAGAGTAGGCGGAATTAAAATTTATTGTTATTTTAAGCATTAAAATAAATTTCCAAAATTATATACTAAACATTCTAGTAATGTTGAACATTTTTTTAACATCTTTACTTAATCTTTACATCTTTACGTTAACTGTTTAAAGAGGAAGTATAGTTTTAAGGAATTTTTTATAAACATCTATAAATTATTATATGAAAACAAAACCGAGTGATAATGACTAAACCGAGCTGTTCTGAATTCCACTTAAATTTTTGATATCGACACAAACCGCCGCTTTAATCGAATGATAAAATTCGTACATCGCAGCTTAATATAATTTGGCTTCTTTCTGCTATATTGGACATGAAGTATTAATAATTTAATATTAAAAAAAAGGAAAGCTTACTTCGGCTCGACTGAAGTTTATATACCCTTGCAGCTTGAATTATTTATATAAATTAAGGTTTTAAATGATTTTCATCGAACATTCTTAGCTGCGTTATTTGCGTCACTACTTTGACCATTTGCTTCCCAGTTTGTTATATGGCAACTATACGATATATTCATTAGATTTTGACCAAACTCCCTAAAATTGTGTGGAAACTGATAATATTCATAACTGGGAAGTATAAATACGCTACTATTGAAAACAAAAGAGGGTATATTAAGATTGTCCAGGTGTTTGTAACGCATAGAAGGAACCGGACCGGATGACTATAACATTTAGCTGCCATGGAAACGATCGGTCGAAAAACTAGTTTTAGTGAGAAAAACTGTTTTGTTTTAAATGAAAACGCCCCCAAACCTCGTATTTATCAGTTTTCTATGCTTTCACATAATTCCACTAAGTTTGAAGAAAATCGGACAACTATATGGTACAGCTGTCATACAAAAACTAGGTCTGAAAAAAAGTCTTCGTAGAAAAAACTTCTTTGTTTTCAATGCTATAGCTCCCAAACTTGTTATTGATCAATATTATATGCTACCACACAATTCCAAATCGGATAACTATAGAATATTGCTGCCATAGGAACGATCGGTCGAAAATGTTGTTCTAGTGGGAAAATTTTTTTTGGTTCGAATGGTAGCGTCTTTATACTTCCCAGTTATGAATATTATCAGTTTTCACACAATTTTGAGGATTTCGGTCAAAATCTGATGAATATATCGTATAGCTGTCATATAACAGACTGGCAATCAAATGGTCAAAGTAGTGGCGCCATCTATTGCTGAGTTTTTGAAATAACTCAGCCAAGAATGTTCGACAAAAGTCATTCATATCCTTAATTTATATAAATTATACAAGCTGCAAGGGTATATAAACTTTGGTTGAGCCGAAGCTAGCATTCCTTCATTTTTACCTTTTAAAAACTTTCGGAATTTGGAACAGGCCAGATAGGTACAATTTTATAATACCCTCTGGACGTGTAACCCCGACCCGAATTTCAGATCTGGTACCGGACATGGAACTTTCTGAAATGAGATTTTCGTGAATGGGAAATAGATTGCTCATACTTGCAGGCAGATCTAGTTTATGTAAAATTTTTTCGCTACCCCAATTTAGGAAAAATGTCATATCTCCCACAGCTTTGTAGATAGATAGTTCGTACTTTTTAGACATATTTATTAATCAGCATTATATATCGATCTGCCAAAGGTTTGATAAAGATAGGATGAATGATAGTCAAGTTATGAGCAAAAGAAAGTTCACGGTGGCAGCGCTACGGCAGTTCTGCTTACTGCAGTTACTACAGCACTAAAATACATATTGAGCATTCTCTTGCGCAGAGAGTATATATCAGTCGGGTACTTGACAATTACTTAGTTTGTTCTATGGGGCACACTAGCTCGAAAAAAATTAGAGTAAAACCGACTATAGCAAGTTTATTTACTCTTTGCGTGTCTGCTGCAAATTAGTGCCAAATTTGATTATCTATGGCTGCACAAACACAAATACACATACATTCACTTAGACACCGATGGTAAGCAGGCTTCGACACAAGGGCACAACCCCCATTGAATCACGTCTAAAAGCATGTCACGACTACCACCAATTGCCGCCTTCTGAGAGTTGATGTTGTTCCTATTCCGGTAGGTGTTTTTCCTAACACCGATTTTAAAAGTGATTTCCTTTATTAAAAAAAAATGTTGTTTTTATTTTAAATTTTTCATTGCTAATCAGCAGAGTTAAAAGAAGAACTTTTTGTCCAAGGGGTAATAGATTGTAATTTCTGTTACAAATTTAATTGAACTTCGCTTTGAAAGTGCCGTCGCGTCGTCTAAGCTTGTGTGTACTTATTCCTGTGGATCCTAATCACATATTCCACATGCCAAGTCGTAATTAGCGGAGTAGACACCCTACCCCCTTCGTGATGGTTGAACTATAGAGGTGCAGCTTTAAGCTGAATTAAATTTATGGAGTTCTGTACGGAATATCTAACTAAACAGTTTTTCTAAAAAATCTTTGCACAACCGATCGTCTTTAACTGCTATAAGATGTGAATTAAAGTAGCTTTGAAAAAGCTCCTCAAACTTGGCCGAAGCTCGAAGAAGCTCGGCTTGGTCCTTTTGTCTGTTAAGCCAAATATTTATTTATTATGCTCTGTACCATAGGTACACAGTTTATATTAGGCCAGAAGGAATCATTTCCGAGCCTATTAAGAATATATTTTCTTGGTACGCATGAACTAAGAGATCTCAGAGATGGAAAGATATAGAAGTTTGACATGTAAGGGAGATGAACTCTTATACTTGCTGACAGATCAAGGCTATTTTACATTTTTGCCATGCCACCTACTGCTCGAGCAATTTGGAAAAAACGGTATATCTCCCACAGTGTTGCAGAGAAGTGGTTCTTATTATGTAGCGATATTTAGTAATTAGCATTATTTATCGATCTGCCGAAGGAATGATAAAGATGGGATGAACGATACTCAAGATATGAGCAAAATAAAGTTCACAGCGCAGCAGCAGTGTGCTATGTGTAAAAGCTGTTTTCTAAGGAAAGAATAAATCTTTTTATTAGATGGTCCGAGGCGGTATTGAACCCACGCCTCAAATTTTTGATTTGTCTCACCCAGAGCAAATTTGTTTCAATCTTGTGCCACGCTCATCCGGCCCCGCAATAACAAAATGTGAAATTCCTACAATATTTAAGATATCGATCTCACATTTTACACTATACACAATTCTTTATCAATTAAATATAAGCCGTGAGCTACTTCCGATTGATGCCTTAAACTTAACTAGTTAGAAAGTTAGTCATGCCCGACTGTAATACTCTGTATTGCAGAAGCAGCTGAAAGCAGCGCTGCTAAGGCTCTGCGGCAGCGAACATTCTTTTGGTCATAGCTTGAGTATCGTTCATCCGATCTTTATCATTCCTTCGGTAAATCAATCAATAATCTTGATAACTAAATATCTCTCGAATGTACGAAACACCTATTTACAAAACTGTTGGAGATATGATGTATTTTCCAAATTGCGGGGGCGCCAGGGGGCGTGGCAAAAATTGATAATAAGCTTGATCTGCCTGCAAGTAAAAGAAGTTTATATCCCATACATGTCAAACCTCTATCTCTTCTTATCATCTCTGAGATCTCTTCGTTCATACCTTTTGTACAGAGTATAAAATAATAACTTCTTTCCGACGCTAGCATATATTCTTTTCAAATTTTCATCTGGGCACACAACACATTCCTGCTTCACAATACATTAGCCCTGACATATGAAGAAGGAGACAGAAAGACGCTACCAATGCTGGGCAGTCAGGAAGCGTCAACTAATCTCCTAATGGTCACTTTGCAGATAATTACCAAGGCTTATAGTTTCTTGTTGGATTAGGAGAAGCGGCTGAAGGAGAACAGCAATAAAATTAAAATGAGAGATGGCGCATTCGCGCGTGTAACAGGAATGACTATGTCCTCTTCCCCAACCAAATCAAAAGGGTCATAACTGAAAAGAGACAAAAAAGTGAAAGGAAAGTACAAATCAAGACATAAAACGTTCAATACTTAATGAAAAATGGAAATGCGAGAGATATCTGGCAAGCTGGAAAATAAACTGAATTAGGTCAAAATAGAATTTGCGTGGTAGCAAGGAACTCCTTTGTTGACAGCATTTGACAGGTTATTGGACACAAATATAATCTATACATACCTATATATATATAAAAGTAATACTATGTATGTTCGTATGTATGTTTGTTCTTTATAGGCGTCTAAGCCAATGAACCGATCTTTATTAAATTTTCACTGTATGATCATGTCGATCCGGGAAAGAGTTATTGGCTATGTCTCAAGTCTATGAACTGGTGTGAAAGCCTTTAAAAACGGTTATAAAGTGGTCCAGAGCCATATCTCAGAAGCTAGAAGCTTTGAACTTGAAATCTGGTCTGTAGGTTGGTAATATGAAATTGGATATTTTACTGAATCAGAGCTTTTATTAATCCGGTATTTGACCGGTATTGAACCGGTGTCGAGCCGGTTAAAAAGTGCTGAACCGTGGTTCAGAGAAAGGTTGCAAGCCGTTCCTAAACCAAACCCCAGAGAACCGGTTCGATTCGGGTGAACCGGTGTAGAAACGGTTAAAAAGTGGTGAGCCGTGGCTCAGAGCAAGGTTGCAAGCCGTTCCTGAACCAAACCCCAGAGAACCGGTTCGGTTCGGGTTTTGGAGTCCATTGTACCGGACCCAGCACCGAACCTTAAACATTATGGTAAATGGGTTTGCTATTCTGTTTTTGATACAGATGTATAAGTTTATATAAGTTAACGTAGATGCTAACAATTCCCGTTTCATCGTAAAGCGCGATGCTGCCGCACCGCGGCGGAAGCCAATCCAGAGTGACTCTGCGTGACGGATGGTGGAAGCACCACAACGTCGCTGCTGCGTGATAACGATGATTAGTGTCACCAGAGCTGCTACAACATTTTTAACCACCCGAACCTGGACCCGAACCAAACCCCCTCGCTTAGAAAAAGGTTTGCTTTAAAGCTTTCAGCTTAGGTTCTGAAGGTTTACATTGTGAGTGTTAGACATTTAACATATCTCAGAAATTGTTTGAGCTATTAACTGGAACTGTGTGGGACTTTCCCAATTTGATGGTGGCATTATTACACGACATTTCACACTCAAGGGCGTAGTAGTTGGGTCTCCCTACTAGCGTACCGAAAAACGCCGATGCTAACGCTGACTTTGCCAGGGAACTCGTCGAAAGCAACTGCGCAAAATGGACTTAAAAAAGTTCGAGCACTTGAGAGGCACCATGTGTAATAAAGGATATTAATGTATGAATTACAGCCATCCCCTCGCCTCCTTCTATGATCCAAGAAATTGGTCAGGTCGTGGCCACTTCAAGTTTGAGTAGCTTAAGCCAGGTCTAAGATTTATTTTGCCAAATCTCGAAACACCAATTAAATGACAAAAAAGTTATCATTTAAATGCTAATGTCGCAAGTGCAATTTCTGTCAGCTCTTTCTTATTAAAAAACGCATTAAAATGCAAAAGGTGACAAGAAATTAAGCCAAAAAGTGTCGTAACGGAAGTAATAAGTGATAAAATGAAAGACAAAGTGTCGCCAAAAGAGTCGTTGAGGAGCGTCCTTCTTTAACCACACCCACTTCACTAACCGGATGCTCATGCAGAGAGCAAGAGAACTATTGCCAAAGCTAATCGTAACGTGACGGAGCTGGCTGCAGAGTGAGCCAGAAGTTTCTCTACTCTATGTGTGGCCGTGTGGGGTAAGGTGAGGAGGGCGGGGTGGACAAAGCAAATTGACATGCAGCTATCGACCTTTATTAAAAAGTTTTTTTTTGCTTTCTTCAAAAAGAAAGCCGCGCCCAAGAAGCAATATATGTATAACCCGCCCCACTCTTGCCGACCCTCTGGCTAGCAATAGAAAAATGTTTGTTTGCGGCGGAACCATCTTCGCCCTTCCACACTGATTTAGACCAAGCGATGACAAAAGCTTATTGACAGATTATTCAACCGTTGGCACATATTGCCGCCATAGTTTGGCGCCGTGGGACAGCAGCAACAACATCAACACCAATCAAAAGGTAGAGAAAGAGCGACAACAACCCGAAGTCGTGGGGTACCAAATCAGCGGCCACGTTGAACAAATCGACAAGCAATTTGAGCAAGTAATTAAAAAAGTTGCCAATAGTAAAACTGAGCATCGATATTTTGTTGGATGCAGAAATGTGGCGGAGTAAAAAATTACAAATGCCCTTTCTCCGGACTATCAAAGATAATAATATAGTGCTTTAATCAACAATTATCACAAAACAAACGCTGCTAACCAAATATATTAAACCAATTCGTAACACTTAACATTTTTTTCTAGCCAATTTAAACAGCGTCCTTTACACGATGCGAGATTTTGGTCAAATTTTTTGTTGACACTTGCACTTCTTGATTCGAAAAATGTAGACTAGCGTGTAGTGCCGAAGTTTTAATACACTTGCAAGTGCCTGTTTTAAAATATCTTCAAAAATAGTTATAGCCGCTGAAGATTTTAGAACAATTGCAAAGCGTAATAAAAATCACTTGGTAGAAATTGTGACTCCTGCAGCTTAAAAGAAATTTTATAAATTAGCTGCTTCACTCAGAGAAAAAATAGAGAATTTCGCTCTTGAATTGGGAGAGACACGACCGACCCGACCTGACCGACGTGATCCGCGTCTCGTCCCCCGGTCCCACGCACCATTATCAACCACACCAACACCCCAACCACCACCACCCACCAAACTTTGTTTTAAAACTGTGATTGATTTTGAGATAACCACAGAGATTTTTTTTTTTTTTACTCTTCTGGGACTTGAACACGGTACCTCGACAGACTGAAACACACACAGGCGACGGGCAGCTTAACGAGCTCAGCTAACTTCCTTAAGCTAGAAGACGCGACGAAATCACACTTATAAATAAACGCTTTCGTACGCATCGCACAACAACAAACTGCGCATGCGCTCTCAGTCTCTGCGCTCTCATTCTCTCAACGACCAACTGCGCATGCACCCTCACTCTCTGCGAGAGCGACTCCAACGCTACTCTCTCAAAGTTAAGTTGCCCTCACCCCCCTTGCCTATAAGAAACCAAATTGAGAACGTTTAGAACGAATTTATCTCGATTCCAAGAGCGAAATTCTTGAAAATTCAAGAGCGACTAATTTTTTTTTTCAAGAGCGTTCGTACTCAAATTATTCGTTCTAGTTTTTACTTAGTGTTAAATTACATATATTACATATATGTGTGAACCCTACTAATGTCAAACTGAACTTCCCTATTAATTATATAGTCTTCCATGGAATCTATTGAGGTGACTTGGTCATCGTCCAAATAAAGAAATGCTTTTGATTAACAACCTTCATCAACATTACACTCTTCAAAGTTGCATTCCCTTTCTGCTTGCAGTTGTCTTTTTAAAATTTTCCTGAGCGAACCATATTCGCTCCAATATCGACGGTGATAGTATAAATCTGACCTAGAGAAGTGTCGTAGGATTTGGGAACTTCGTTTAGAACAATCTTGAAATCGAAAATTATTTTATGATATTTTTGTACATATGAGGTTGAAATAAGAAAAAAATTGGAGGACCTGAAACGACCTTAAATTTTGCGTTAAGATCAAACTATAAGCTTACTATCCGTTTCTTTCAAAACAAATACAAAAATCATTAAAACGATGCAATTTTTAAATGTTTCACAACTCTTTCCGATGAATCAATTAAAGTTGTACTTAATTACTGACATAGTCATCTACATTCTCAGGCAAAAATATTTATCATCTGTAATGTCCCTTTTCTTCTGAGTTCTCAATTCTAGGTATCCTTTTTGTTCATTTCGTAGCAGTGGGAAATTTATGTAAGACAACAGGCAGAAGGAATCATTTCCGACCATATAAAGTATATATATTCTGGATCAGTATCAACAGCCGAGTCGATATAGCCATGTCCGTCTCTCCGTCCGTCCGTCTGTCTGTATGAACACCTAGATCTCAGAGACTAGAGGAGCTAGAGCAATTAAATTGGGACTGTAGACTCCTATTGTCTGCTCGCAGATCAAGTTTATTTCAAATTTTTGCCACGCATACCCCCGCCCCCACAATAAAAAATGTTGAATAACTCCCACAATTTTTGAGATATCGATCTCAAATTTAAAACTTACATTATTCACATTATATTATATTGTCACATTATACATATATTCGCAACATCTATAAGCCCTGAAATTTTCATCAAGATCGGACGAGTTAAAAAAACGTTGCATACTTTTCGGCTGTCTCTAAATATCACTCAACATACAATTAAATATGACAATCTTTAAATTACCGGGATTACACTTTGATTTTAATAATTTTCATACTGACTAGTTAATGCTAATATGTTTTTATATAAAATTAAGTCATTTATATTTGTATCTAATATGAAATATTGCATTTGAGAAATTAGTATGTTAGTATTTAGTTATACTATGCACTTTTTTTTTGTTGTGTAGCGATTAACGTAAACTAAGCTCGAATATTACATTAAAGAGGAAGCAAAGCAAGTTGAAGGTCGCTTCAACTGTTAGCGATTTCGACCAAATTTCGCAGATCTGCCTAAAAACATATAATATTAGTAATGACCGAGTTTAAATCCTCATTTCAATCATTTCAATAGCAGTTACAAAAAGTAGTCATCCGATCCGAGCGGTTCCGACATATTAGCAGCGTGCAGTCAAATGAAGACTGTGCAAAATTTCAGTTCGATAGCTTCAAAACTGAGGGACTAGTTTGCGTAGAAACAGACAGACGGACTGACAGACAAAAGGACGGACAAAGTTCAATCGACTCAGCTCGTCATGCTGATCAAGAAGATATATACTTTATGTGGTCGGAG
>JBAMBO010001696.1:0-22846 GCA_037044535.1 Lordiphosa magnipectinata | reverse complement strand
AGTTCTGAAAAACATGAACAAACTACCAAGTACCTCTAATGACTTACCTGCATGACACAAAACACTTACCTGCCATAAAGCACCACCCACCTGTAATTATAGATTCGTATCCTTAAACTTATACTTATACTTACTTATAGGTCAAAAATTAAAATTTAATTAATACACAACTATTTAATATAATCACAACATAAATATACACACTATGAAACACATTAAAAATCTTAAAGTTAAAATCCTATCTCTTAGATACACTCATACAGCAAATCCAACATACAAATAATATCGACACATGAAATTAATAAACACTACAATATAAGTTATTTTTAGAAGTAACAGTAAGTTGTAAATATTTAGATCTAAGGTAACTAAATGCAAATAAATAAAGTTTTTTATATAAATAAAAAAAAAAAGTTCTGAAAAAAAGGAAAAACTTTTTTGTTTTCCATGCTATCTCTCCCAAACTAGTTACTGATCAATTTATTATGCTATCACACAATTGTGCAAAGTTTGATCCAAATCGGATGACTATAGCATATAGCTGCCATAAGAACGATTGGTCGAAAAAGTAGTTCTGGTGAAAAAAACTTTTTTTTTTCCAATGGTAGAGTCTTTATGTTTTCGAGATATGAATATTATCGGTTTCCACACAATTTTGGGAAGTTTGGTCAAAATCTGATGAATATATCGTATAGCTGCCATATAAAAAACTGGCAAGCAAATGCCAGCAGTGGCGCCATCAAGCTGCAAGGGTATATAAACTTCGGTCGAGACGAAGTTAGCTTTCCTTTATTTTTTATACTTATACTTTTTTCAGACCTATCTTTTCTATGGCAGCTATACTATATAGTTGTCCGATTTTTATAAAATATGGGTAAATTATGATAAAGCATAGAAATCTTATAAATACGAGCTTTAGGGCCGATTGCATTGAAAACAAAAAAGTTTTTCTCACTTCAGCTTGTTTTTCCTCCGATCTTTCCTATGACAGCTATATTCTGTAGTTTTCTGATCCGACCCATTCCGACAAACGTACAACGTATTTGTACTAAAAAACTTCGAGCAAAATTTGGTCTAGGCTGCTTTAAAACTGAGAGAGGAGATAGCATAGAAACAGACGGACCAGCGGGCATGGCTATATCAACTCAGCTCGTAATGCTGATCAAGAATATATATACTTTAAGTGGTCGAAGATGCTTCCTTCTATGCATTTCAAACATGTGTACAATTTTAATATACGCTTTGCAAGGGTATAAAAATCGTAAAGCTGTTGATTTCACTCACTTTTTGGTTTAGAATGAACATTTGCTTTGGAATCACCAAATTTGAAAATGTACATATGGGTCAAATATGTCAACATCAGTCATATCGAACGTCTATATCATATAGCTGCCATAGGAATGCTATTTTCTTTAAAGGCTCATTTTATTTGTTTATAACTTCATTAGCTTATATCTTTTAATCTATAAAAGTCTCCAACTTTCGGAAAGATCCACAATTTTAGTTATGTGTAGGGCAATAAATTGTATATTCTTAGAAGCTATATATCATAGTGGTTGACACTGAGAAAAAATTATTTGTAAACTATAGCAACAATTATTTAATATTATTTGCTTAAATTTGTATTAAATTATGATTTTAGTCGATACAGTAAAATATTCAGAAATATCAATCCGAGACCTGCCCGATAAAAGGTAAATTTTTAGTTTCGTACGTTTACAATTCGGTTACTATTATAAATAATCAAAAAATAATTGGGATAAATACTACAAAATATTCAAAAGAAGTCAAAAAGTAATCCGAATACTTGTAAAGATTATTTTTGATTATTTTCCAAAAATTGTGTGTTCAGACTGTAAATAAACACTTTATATACGTTTAGAAAAATAATTTTTAGACGTCTCAGTGGCGTAGAGCTCTGTATGCTTTGGAGCAAACGCTCCAAAATTAATATTTTTTATTCTCGTTGGAGCAGTGGAGCCTTTCTTTGCCAAATAGAGTTTTTTAAGCAAAGCAAACAATATTTTTCATAAGTTCACAAATATAAATTTAAAACTGTATCGAATTCATCCATTAGATAAATAAATATCGATAAAAATGCAACCCTTAAAAAGATCGAAACGAAATATCTGGTGAAGCTCATCCCTAAAATTAATACCCATATGTTCTATATCGAATAAAAAATGGGTCGTTTTTGGGTCGGAAGCGATTTGTACAATACATGCATTAATTTACTTAGTGATTTGCGCTAAAATAAGTGTGCAAAAATGGGCAAAATAAATAAAAATAAATTATTTGTATGAAATTTATAACAAATTAAAAATTTTCAAATTCGTTAATTAGTTTCTTATTCAACTAAATAAAAGCAAATGCACAGTTGCCACTGAGTCCCTAAACACGCACGCAGAGACCACAAACACAGAGCCAAATAATATAATATCACTAGTTTACAGCCAATAAGTACTAGATCTATTTTTTTAGTGTATTTTGGATTGGTTATCTCAAAAATCGATTTCAAAAATTTTTCATGGCAACGTATTTTAAAATATGAATTTTTTTCGGTTGGTACACTTACATTTTAAGCCATATCTCAATTCAAAAAAGGTTAGATGAAGTCAACTAAGAAATGAATCGAAAAGTAAGTAAGGATACTTATGCCAATAATCACGTAGAACATTGTTTTAAATCGGTTCGAAAACGCAAGAAAGCACGGGAAAAATACTTAAAAAATTTGTTTTCTTAAGAATCGCACTTCTACGAAGAAAATAAGGTATTGGTAAAGAAAATATATGATCTCCATCTAACGTTTCTGAATTGTTATATAGCTTAAAATGTAATAAAGCCAAACAATAAATTTTAAAAAAATCTTAAATTGATTTTCGAGCTCGCCTTTCCAAACTATACTAAAAAAAACTTCTAGTATAAATGGGTCATTTAATTTTCATATACTAGTGTATTGCAATAACAGACAATCATTGCAATAATGATGATGATAAGTATGAAAAAAAACCCTTTTGAAGCCACAATATTAGGTTTGTTTTTGCTTGAGCAATAATGGAAAAGCTACCCCCAGATCCAAAATAGAATGGCTATGGATGGCCCTGGATGAAAAATTAAAATGGTCCAGCATTTTGTGTAACTTGTGAAAAACTGGTAAGAAAAATTAACTTTGTTATGGTTTTTCAATTGTTTACCCTTTTTTTCATGATTTCATGAGAAAGGTTATGATAAATTGTCATCGGTGTGATCGATGTCTTGATACTTGACCATAAAACTAAGAATCGAATGTGGGATCACGGGGAATAGTTCGGAGCTGCCCACAGGTTCTCTACCATATCAAATAAAGTTAAAAACAAAGAGAATAGGTCCCTCATAAAACGGTAAAAATAAGCATATTAAGCAAGTTAAAGCTCAAATTACCAAAAAACCATATACATACAAAAATCAAGACGTAACCACCAAGCCTTCAATATACTGAAAACAATCTAATTTTTTTGCCTTGATATTGATGAACAATGAGCAAGTATAGCAATTTTAGCATAATTTTCAAGATGTCCTCCCTCGATAATGAAAAATTTCCTGTGCACTGAGAAAAAATTATATGTAAATCCGAGACCTGCCCGATACACGAATACGAGAAATCAATTTTTCAAATTTACGATTATTGAAATTGTATATAAAATCATAGCTGTTAAAGATTGATTACTAATCGTAATCATTAAATATTTGATTATTTTTATTTAAGAGGTAAATTTTTAGTTTCGCACGTTTACTAATCGGTTACTATTATAAATAATCAAAAAATAATCGGGATAAATACTAAAAAATATTCAAAAGAAGTCAAAAAGTAATCCGAATACTTGTAAAGATTATTTTTGATTATTTTCCAAAAATTGTGTGTTCAGACTGTAAATAAACACTTTATATACGTTTAGAAAAATAATTTTTAGACGTCTCAGTGGCGTAGAGCTCTGTATGCTTTGGAGCAAACGCTCCAAAATTAATATTTTTTATTCTCGTTGGAGCAGTGGAGCCTTTCTTTGCCAAATATAAATATAATACATATTTATAAATTATTATTATTACATATTATAAATATTATAAATACTAAAAAATATTCAAAAGAAGTCAAAAAGTAATCCGAATACTTGTAAAGATTATTTTTGATTATTTTCCAAAAATTGTGTGTTCAGACTGTAAATAAACACTTTATATACGTTTAGAAAAATAATTTTTAGACGTCTCAGTGGCGTAGAGCTCTGTATGCTTTGGAGCAAACGCTCCAAAATTAATATTTTTTATTCTCGTTGGAGCAGTGGAGCCTTTCTTTGCCAAATAGAGTTTTTTAAGCAAAGCAAACAATATTTTTCATAAGTTCACAAATATAAATTTAAAACTGTATCGAATTCATCCATTAGATAAATAAATATCGATAAAAATGCAACCCTTAAAAAGATCGAAACGAAATATCTGGTGAAGCTCATCCCTAAAATTAATACCCATATGTTCTATATCGAATAAAAAATGGGTCGTTTTTGGGTCGGAAGCGATTTGTACAATACATGCATTAATTTACTTAGTGATTTGCGCTAAAATAAGTGTGCAAAAATGGGCAAAATAAATAAAAATAAATTATTTGTATGAAATTTATAACAAATTAAAAATTTTCAAATTCGTTAATTAGTTTCTTATTCAACTAAATAAAAGCAAATGCACAGTTGCCACTGAGTCCCTAAACACGCACGCAGAGACCACAAACACAGAGCCAAATAATATAATATCACTAGTTTACAGCCAATAAGTACTAGATCTATTTTTTTAGTGTATTTTGGATTGGTTATCTCAAAAATCGATTTCAAAAATTTTTCATGGCAACGTATTTTAAAATATGAATTTTTTTCGGTTGGTACACTTACATTTTAAGCCATATCTCAATTCAAAAAAGGTTAGATGAAGTCAACTAAGAAATGAATCGAAAAGTAAGTAAGGATACTTATGCCAATAATCACGTAGAACATTGTTTTAAATCGGTTCGAAAACGCAAGAAAGCACGGGAAAAATACTTAAAAAATTTGTTTTCTTAAGAATCGCACTTCTACGAAGAAAATAAGGTATTGGTAAAGAAAATATATGATCTCCATCTAACGTTTCTGAATTGTTATATAGCTTAAAATGTAATAAAGCCAAACAATAAATTTTAAAAAAATCTTAAATTGATTTTCGAGCTCGCCTTTCCAAACTATACTAAAAAAAACTTCTAGTATAAATGGGTCATTTAATTTTCATATACTAGTGTATTGCAATAACAGACAATCATTGCAATAATGATGATGATAAGTATGAAAAAAAACCCTTTTGAAGCCACAATATTAGGTTTGTTTTTGCTTGAGCAATAATGGAAAAGCTACCCCCAGATCCAAAATAGAATGGCTATGGATGGCCCTGGATGAAAAATTAAAATGGTCCAGCATTTTGTGTAACTTGTGAAAAACTGGTAAGAAAAATTAATTTTGTTATGGTTTTTCAATTGTTTACCCTTTTTTTCATGATTTCATGAGAAAGGTTATGATAAATTGTCATCGGTGTGATCGATGTCTTGATACTTGACCATAAAACTAAGAATCGAATGTGGGATCACGGGGAATAGTTCGGAGCTGCCCACAGGTTCTCTACCATATCAAATAAAGTTAAAAACAAAGAGAATAGGTCCCTCATAAAACGGTAAAAATAAGCATATTAAGCAAGTTAAAGCTCAAATTACCAAAAAACCATATACATACAAAAATCAAGACGTAACCACCAAGCCTTCAATATACTGAAAACAATCTAATTTTTTTGCCTTGATATTGATGAACAATGAGCAAGTATAGCAATTTTAGCATAATTTTCAAGATGTCCTCCCTCGATAATGAAAAATTTCCTGTGCACTGAGAAAAAATTATATGTAAATCCGAGACCTGCCCGATACACGAATACGAGAAATCAATTTTTGAAATTTACGATTATTGAAATTGTATATAAAATCATAGCTGTTAAAGATTGATTACTAATCGTAATCATTAAATATTTGATTATTTTTATTTAAGAGGTAAATTTTTAGTTTCGCACGTTTACTAATCGGTTACTATTATAAATAATCAAAAAATAATCGGGATAAATACTAAAAAATATTCAAAAGAAGTCAAAAAGTAATCCGAATACTTGTAAAGATTATTTTTGATTATTTTCCAAAAATTGTGTGTTCAGACTGTAAATAAACACTTTATATACGTTTAGAAAAATAATTTTTAGACGTCTCAGTGGCGTAGAGCTCTGTATGCTTTGGAGCAAACGCTCCAAAATTAATATTTTTTATTCTCGTTGGAGCAGTGGAGCCTTTCTTTGCCAAATATAAATATAATACATATTTATAAATTATTATTATTACATATTATAAATATTATAAATACTAAAAAATATTCAAAAGAAGTCAAAAAGTAATCCGAATACTTGTAAAGATTATTTTTGATTATTTTCCAAAAATTGTGTGTTCAGACTGTAAATAAACACTTTATATACGTTTAGAAAAATAATTTTTAGACGTCTCAGTGGCGTAGAGCTCTGTATGCTTTGGAGCAAACGCTCCAAAATTAATATTTTTTATTCTCGTTGGAGCAGTGGAGCCTTTCTTTGCCAAATAGAGTTTTTTAAGCAAAGCAAACAATATTTTTCATAAGTTCACAAATATAAATTTAAAACTGTATCGAATTCATCCATTAGATAAATAAATATCGATAAAAATGCAACCCTTAAAAAGATCGAAACGAAATATCTGGTGAAGCTCATCCCTAAAATTAATACCCATATGTTCTATATCGAATAAAAAATGGGTCGTTTTTGGGTCGGAAGCGATTTGTACAATACATGCATTAATTTACTTAGTGATTTGCGCTAAAATAAGTGTGCAAAAATGGGCAAAATAAATAAAAATAAATTATTTGTATGAAATTTATAACAAATTAAAAATTTTCAAATTCGTTAATTAGTTTCTTATTCAACTAAATAAAAGCAAATGCACAGTTGCCACTGAGTCCCTAAACACGCACGCAGAGACCACAAACACAGAGCCAAATAATATAATATCACTAGTTTACAGCCAATAAGTACTAGATCTATTTTTTTAGTGTATTTTGGATTGGTTATCTCAAAAATCGATTTCAAAAATTTTTCATGGCAACGTATTTTAAAATATGAATTTTTTTCGGTTGGTACACTTACATTTTAAGCCATATCTCAATTCAAAAAAGGTTAGATGAAGTCAACTAAGAAATGAATCGAAAAGTAAGTAAGGATACTTATGCCAATAATCACGTAGAACATTGTTTTAAATCGGTTCGAAAACGCAAGAATTTTCTTTTAAAAGCACGGGAAAAATACTTAAAAATATTTGTTTTCTTAAGAATCGCACTTCTACGAAGAAAATAAGGTATTGGTAAAGAAAATATATGATCTCCATCTAACGTTTCTGAATTGTTATATAGCTTAAAATGTAATAAAGCCAAACAATAAATTTTAAAAAAATCTTAAATTGATTTTCGAGCTCGCCTTTCCAAACTATACTAAAAAAAACTTCTAGTATAAATGGGTCATTTAATTTTCATATACTAGTGTATTGCAATAACAGACAATCATTGCAATAATGATGATGATAAGTATGAAAAAAAACCCTTTTGAAGCCACAATATTAGGTTTGTTTTTGCTTGAGCAATAATGGAAAAGCTACCCCCAGATCCAAAATAGAATGGCTATGGATGGCCCTGGATGAAAAATTAAAATGGTCCAGCATTTTGTGTAACTTGTGAAAAACTGGTAAGAAAAATTAACTTTGTTATGGTTTTTCAATTGTTTACCCTTTTTTTCATGATTTCATGAGAAAGGTTATGATAAATTGTCATCGGTGTGATCGATGTCTTGATACTTGACCATAAAACTAAGAATCGAATGTGGGATCACGGGGAATAGTTCGGAGCTGCCCACAGGTTCTCTACCATATCAAATAAAGTTAAAAACAAAGAGAATAGGTCCCTCATAAAACGGTAAAAATAAGCATATTAAGCAAGTTAAAGCTCAAATTACCAAAAAACCATATACATACAAAAATCAAGACGTAACCACCAAGCCTTCAATATACTGAAAACAATCTAATTTTTTTGCCTTGATATTGATGAACAATGAGCAAGTATAGCAATTTTAGCATAATTTTCAAGATGTCCTCCCTCGATAATGAAAAATTTCCTGTGCACTGAGAAAAAATTATATGTAAATCCGAGACCTGCCCGATACACGAATACGAGAAATCAATTTTTGAAATTTACGATTATTGAAATTGTATATAAAATCATAGCTGTTAAAGATTGATTACTAATCGTAATCATTAAATATTTGATTATTTTTATTTAAGAGGTAAATTTTTAGTTTCGCACGTTTACTAATCGGTTACTATTATAAATAATCAAAAAATAATCGGGATAAATACTAAAAAATATTCAAAAGAAGTCAAAAAGTAATCCGAATACTTGTAAAGATTATTTTTGATTATTTTCCAAAAATTGTGTGTTCAGACTGTAAATAAACACTTTATATACGTTTAGAAAAATAATTTTTAGACGTCTCAGTGGCGTAGAGCTCTGTATGCTTTGGAGCAAACGCTCCAAAATTAATATTTTTTATTCTCGTTGGAGCAGTGGAGCCTTTCTTTGCCAAATAGAGTTTTTTAAGCAAAGCAAACAATATTTTTCATAAGTTCACAAATATAAATTTAAAACTGTATCGAATTCATCCATTAGATAAATAAATATCGATAAAAATGCAACCCTTAAAAAGATCGAAACGAAATATCTGGTGAAGCTCGGTCAACTATATAGTATAGCTGCCATACAAAATATAGTTCTGAAAAACATGAACAAACTACCAAGTACCTCTAATGACTTACCTGCATGACACAAAACACTTATCTGCCATAAAGCACCACCCACCTGTAATTATAGATTCGTATCCTTAAACTTATACTTATACTTACTTATAGGTCAAAAATTAAAATTTAATTAATACACAACTATTTAATATAATCACAACATAAATATACACACTATGAAACACATTAAAAATCTTAAAGTTAAAATCCTATCTCTTAGATACACTCATACAGCAAATCCAACATACAAATAATATCGACACATGAAATTAATAAACACTACAATATAAGTTATTTTTAGAAGTAACAGTAAGTTGTAAATATTTAGATCTAAGGTAACTAAATGCAAATAAATAAAGTTTTTTATATATATAAAAAAAAAAGTTCTGAAAAAAAGGAAAAACTTTTTTGTTTTCCATGCTATCTCTCCCAAACTAGTTACTGATCAATTTATTATGCTATCACACAATAATGCAAAGTTTGATCCAAATCGGATGACTATAGCATATAGCTGCCATAGGAACGATTGGTCGAAAAAGTAGTTCTGGTGAAAAAAACTTTTTTTTTTCCAATGGTAGAGTCTTTATGTTTTCGAGATATGAATATTATCGGTTTCCACACAATTTTGGGAAGTTTGGTCAAAATCTGATGAATATATCGTATAGCTGCCATATAAAAAACTGGCAAGCAAATGCTTAAAGCAGTGGCGCCATCAAGCTGCAAGGGTATATAAACTTCGGTCGAGACGAAGTTAGCTTTCCTTTATTTTTTATACTTATACTTTTTTCAGACCTATCTTTTCTATGGCAGCTATACTATATAGTTGTCCGATTTTTATAAAATATGGGTAAATTATGATAAAGCATAGAAATCTTATAAATACGAGCTTTAGGGCCGATTGCATTGAAAACAAAAAAATTTTTCTCACTTCAGCTTGTTTTTCCTCCGATCTTTCCTATGACAGCTATATTCTGTAGTTTTCTGATCCGACCCATTCCGACAAACGTACAACGTATTTGTACTAAAAAACTTCGAGCAAAATTTGGTCTAGGCTGCTTTAAAACTGAGAGAGGAGATAGCATAGAAACAGACGGACCAGCGGGCATGGCTATATCAACTCAGCTCGTAATGCTGATCAAGAATATATATACTTTAAGTGGTCGAAGATGCTTCCTTCTATGCATTTCAAACATGTGTACAATTTTAATATACGCTTTGCAAGGGTATAAAAATCGTAAAGCTGTTGATTTCACTCACTTTTTGGTTTAGAATGAACATTTGCTTTGGAATCACCAAATTTGAAAATGTACATATGGGTCAAATATGTCAACATCAGTCATATCGAACGTCTATATCATATAGCTGCCATAGGAATGCTATTTTCTTTAAAGGCTCATTTTATTTGTTTATAACTTCATTAGCTTATATCTTTTAATCTATAAAAGTCTCCAACTTTCGGAAAGATCCACAATTTTAGTTATGTGTAGGGCAATAAATTGTATATTCTTAGAAGCTATATATCATAGTGGTTGACACTGAGAAAAAATTATTTGTAAACTATAGCAACAATTATTTAATATTATTTGCTTAAATTTGTATTAAATTATGATTTTAGTCGATACAGTAAAATATTCAGAAATATCAATCCGAGACCTGCCCGATAAAAGGTAAATTTTTAGTTTCGTACGTTTACAATTCGGTTACTATTATAAATAATCAAAAAATAATTGGGATAAATACTACAAAATATTCAAAAGAAGTCAAAAAGTAATCCGAATACTTGTAAAGAATATTTTTGATTATATTCCAAAAATTCTGTGTTCAGACTGTAAATAAACACTTTATATACGTTTAGAAAAATAATTTTTAGACGTCTCAGTGGCGTAGAGCTCTGTATGCTTTGGAGCAAACGCTCCAAAATTAATATTTTTATTCTCGTTGGAGCAGTGGAGCCTTTCTTTGCCAAATAGAGTTTTTTAAGCAAAGCAAACAATATTTTTCATAAGTTCACAAATATAAATTTAAAACTGTATCGAATTCATCCATTAGATAAATAAATATCGATAAAAATGCAACCCTTAAAAAGATCGAAACGAAATATCTGGTGAAGCTCATCCCTAAAATTAATACCCATATGTTCTATATCGAATAAAAAATGGGTCGTTTTTGGGTCGGAAGCGATTTGTACAATACATGCATTAATTTACTTAGTGATTTGCGCTAAAATAAGTGTGCAAAAATGGGCAAAATAAATAAAAATAAATTATTTGTATGAAATTTATAACAAATTAAAAATTTTCAAATTCGTTAATTAGTTTCTTATTCAACTAAATAAAAGCAAATGCACAGTTGCCACTGAGTCCCTTAACACGCACGCAGAGACCACAAACACAGAGCCAAATAATATAATATCACTAGTTTACAGCCAATAAGTACTAGATCTATTTTTTTAGTGTATTTTGGATTGGTTATCTCAAAAATCGATTTCAAAAATTTTTCATGGCAACGTATTTTAAAATATGTATATATATTTTTTTCGGTTGGTACACTTACATTTTAAGCCATATCTCAATTCAAAAAAGGTTAGATGAAGTCAACTAAGAAATGAATCGAAAAGTAAGTAAGGATACTTATGCCAATAATCACGTAGAACATTGTTTTAAATCGGTTCGAAAACGCAAGAAAGCACGGGAAAAATACTTAAAAAATTTGTTTTCTTAAGAATCGCACTTCTACGAAGAAAATAAGGTATTGGTAAAGAAAATATATGATCTCCATCTAACGTTTCTGAATTGTTATATAGCTTAAAATGTAATAAAGCCAAACAATAAATTTAAAAAAAATCTTAAATTGATTTTCGAGCTCGCCTTTCCAAACTATACTAAAAAAAACTTCTAGTATAAATGGGTCATTTAATTTTCATATACTAGTGTATTGCAATAACAGACAATCATTGCAATAATGATGATGATAAGTATGAAAAAAAACCCTTTTGAAGCCACAATATTAGGTTTGTTTTTGCTTGAGCAATAATGGAAAAGCTACCCCCAGATCCAACATAGAATGGCTATGGATGGCCCTGGATGAAAAATTAAAATGGTCCAGCATTTTGTGTAACTTGTGAAAAACTGGTAAGAAAAATTAATTTTGTTATGGTTTTTCAATTGTTTACCCTTTTTTTCATGATTTCATGAGAAAGGTTATGATAAATTGTCATCGGTGTGATCGATGTCTTGATACTTGACCATAAAACTAAGAATCGAATGTGGGATCACGGGGAATAGTTCGGAGCTGCCCACAGGTTCTCTACCATATCAAATAAAGTTAAAAACAAAGAGAATAGGTCCCTCATAAAACGGTAAAAATAAGCATATTAAGCAAGTTAAAGCTCAAATTACCAAAAAACCATATACATACAAAAATCAAGACGTAACCACCAAGCCTTCAATATACTGAAAACAATCTAATTTTTTTGCCTTGATATTGATGAACAATGAGCAAGTATAGCAATTTTAGCATAATTTTCAAGATGTCCTCCCTCGATAATGAAAAATTTCCTGTGCACTGAGAAAAAATTATATGTAAATCCGAGACCTGCCCGATACACGAATACGAGAAATCAATTTTTCAAATTTACGATTATTGAAATTGTATATAAAATCATAGCTGTTAAAGATTGATTACTAATCGTAATCATTAAATATTTGATTATTTTTATTTAAGAGGTAAATTTTTAGTTTCGCACGTTTACTAATCGGTTACTATTATAAATAATCAAAAAATAATCGGGATAAATACTAAAAAATATTCAAAAGAAGTCAAAAAGTAATCCGAATACTTGTAAAGATTATTTTTGATTATTTTCCAAAAATTGTGTGTTCAGACTGTAAATAAACACTTTATATACGTTTAGAAAAATAACGTATATAATTTTAGACGTCTCAGTGGCGTAGAGCTCTGTATGCTTTTTTTCTGGATTCAGTTGCCCCATATAGGGCGCAACCTCAGTTTTATTTATATGATTTCTTTGGTTAACATAAGAGACTTAAGTGGCTAACTTAAAAATAACAATTAATATTAACCAAAAGGTGTGAGGTGTGCAGCGAACAGTGTGTATAAACCTATGACACCTTAAAGCCAGCAATTATGAAAGAAATTTAATTATGATAGGAGAGAGTGACTTCTGTCGGTTTGAGGGAAGCCGACGTTGATAATCCTGTAAAGGAGGTATGATAAGCTTATATTTAAGAAGATAGAGTTGTGTCCAGAGATTTGGTTGACCCGGTGATGACGTGTTGACAGAGTTGAGAAGTCTGGGGATAAAGTTGTTCCAATGTTGATAAGGTTGGTGTTTCTGTGGACGAGTTGAACAGTAGACGTGATGAATAGTATTGTTGTTTTTGAAGACGTGATGAGTAGTGTTGTTGTTTTTGTAGACGTGATGAGTAGTGTTGTTGTTTTGATGACGTGATGAAAGGTGTTGTTGTTTTTGTAGACGTGATGAGTAGTGCTATTGTTTTGAAGACGTGATGAGTAGTGTTATTGTTTTTGAAGACGTGATGAGAAATGTTGTTGTTTTTGTAGACGTGATGAAGTGTTAAAGTGATGAAAAGTTGTTGTTTTTGTAGACGTGATGAGAAATGTTGTTGTTTGAAGACGTGATGAAAAGTATTGTTGTTTGAAGACGTGATGAGAAATGTTGTTGTTTTGAAGACGTGATGAGAAATGTTGTTGTTTGAAGACGTGATGAAGTAATGATTGTTGTGTTTTGTAGACGTGATGAGAAATGTTGTTGTTTGAATGTGATAGTGTTATTGTTTTTGAGACGTGATGAGAATGCTGTTGTTTGAAGACGTGATGAAAAGTTTGTTGTTTGAAGACGTGATGAGTAGTGTTATTGTTTTTGAAGACGTGATGAGAAATGTTGTTGTTTTTGTAGACGTGATGAGAAAGTGTTGTTGTTTTTGTAGACGTGATGAGAAATGTTGTTGTTTGAAGACGTGATGAGAATAGTGTTGTTGTTTTTGTAGACGTGATGAGAAATGTTGTTGTTTGAAGACGTGATGAATAATGATTGTTGTTTTTGTAGACGTGATGAGAAATGTTGTTGTTTGAAGACGTGATGAAAAGTGATTGTTGTTTGAAGACGTGATGAGAAATGTTGTTGTTTGAAGACGTGATGAGAAATGTTGTTGTTTGAAGACGTGATGAGAAAGTGTTGTTGTTTGAAGACGTGATGAGAAATGTTGTTGTTTTTGTAGACGTGATGAGAAATGTTGTTGTTTGAAGACGTGATGAAAAGTGTTGTTGTTTTTGTAGACGTGATGAGAAATGTTGTTGTTTGAAGACGTGATGAGTAGTGTTATTGTTTTTGAAGACGTGATGAGAAATGTTGTTGTTTGAAGACGTGATGAAAAGTTATTGTTGTTTGAAGACGTGATGAGTAGTGTTATTGTTTTTGAAGACGTGATGAGAAATGTTGTTGTTTGAAGACGTGATGAAAGTGTTGTTGTTTTTGTAGACGTGATGAGAAATGTTGTTGTTTGAAGACGTGATGAGTAATGTTGTTGTTTTTGTAGACGTGATGAGAAATGTTGTTGTTTGAAGACGTGATGAAAAGTTATTGTTGTTTGAAGACGTGATGAGAAATGTTGTTGTTTTTGTAGACGTGATGAGAAATGTTGTTGTTTGAAGACGTGATGAAAAGTGTTGTTGTTTTTGTAGACGTGATGAGAAATGTTGTTGTTTGAAGACGTGATGAAAAGTGATTGTTGTTTGAAGACGTGATGATGTGGTGTGAGATGATGATTGTTGTTTGAAGACGTGATGAGTAGTGTTATTGTTTTTGAAGACGTGATGAGAAATGTTGTTGTTTGAAGACGTGATGAAAATGTTGTTGTTTTTGTAGACGTGATGAGAAATGTTGTTGTTTGAAGACGTGATGAAAAGTTATTGTTTGAAGACGTGATGAGAAATGTTGTTGTTTGAAGACGTGATGAAAAGTATTGTTGTTTGAAGACGTGATGAGTAGTGTTATTGTTTAAGACGTGATGAGAAATGTTGTTGTTTGAAGACGTGATGAAAGGTGTTGTTGTTTTTGTAGACGTGATGAGAAATGTTGTTGTTTGAAGACGTGATGAAAAGTGTTGTTGTTTGAAGACGTGATGAGAAGTGTTGTTGTTTTTGTAGACGTGATGAGAAATGTTGTTGTTTGAAGACGTGATGAAAAGTGTTGTTGTTTGAAGACGTGATGAAAAGTGTTGTTGTTTTTGTAGACGTGATGAGAAATGTTGTTGTTTGAAGACGTGATGAGTAGTGTTATTGTTTTTGAAGACGTGATGAGAAATGTTGTTGTTTGAAGACGTGATGAAAAGTTATTGTTGTTTGAAGACGTGATGAGTAGTGTTATTGTTTTTGAAGACGTGATGAGAAATGTTGTTGTTTGAAGACGTGATGAAAATGTTGTTGTTTTTGTAGACGTGATGAGAAATGTTGTTGTTTGAAGACGTGATGAAAATGTTTTGTGTTTGAAGACGTGATGAGAAATGTTGTTGTTTGAAGACGTGATGAATAATGATTGTTGTTTTTGTAGACGTGATGAGAAATGTTGTTGTTTGAAGACGTGATGAGTAGTGTTATTGTTTTTGAAGACGTGATGAGAAATGTTGTTGTTTTTGAAGACGTGATGAGAAATGTTGTTGTTTGAGGACGTGATGAGAAAGTGTTGTTGTTTTTGAAGACGTGATGAGAAATGTTGTTGTTTGAAGACGTGATGAATAGTGTTATTGTTTTTGAAGACGTGATGAGAAATGTTGTTGTTTGAAGACGTGATGAAAAGTTATTGTTGTTTGAAGACGTGATGAGTAGTGTTATTGTTTTTGAAGACGTGATGAGAAATGTTGTTGTTTGAAGACGTGATGAAAAGTGTTGTTGTTTTTGTAGACGTGATGAGAAATGTTGTTGTTTGAAGACGTGATGAATAATGATTGTTGTTTTTGTAGACGTGATGAGAAATGTTGTTGTTTGAAGACGTGATGAGTAGTGTTATTGTTTTTGAAGACGTGATGAGAAATGTTGTTGTTTGAAGACGTGATGAAAAGTGTTGTTGTTTTTGTAGACGTGATGAGAAATGTTGTTGTTTGAAGACGTGATGAATAATGATTGTTGTTTTTGTAGACGTGATGAGAAATGTTGTTGTTTGAAGACTTGATGAGTAGTGTTATTGTTTTTGAAGACGTGATGAGAAATGTTGTTGTTTGAAGACGTGATGAATAATGATTGTTGTTTTTGTAGACGTGATGAGAAATGTTGTTGTTTGGAGACGTGATGAAAAGTGATTGTTGTTTGAAGACGTGATGAGAAATGTTTTTGTTTGAAGACGTGATGAGAAATGTTGTTGTTTGAAGACGTGATGAATAATGATTGTTGTTTTTGTAGACGTGATGAGAAATGTTGTTGTTTGAAGACGTGATGAGTAGTGTTATTGTTTTTGAAGACGTGATGAGAAATGTTATTGTTTTTTGAAGACGTGATGAGAAATGTTGTTGTTTGAGGACGTGATGAAAAGTGATTGTTGTTTTTGTAGACGTGATGAGAAATGTTGTTGTTTGAAGACGTGATGAGTAGTGTTATTGTTTTTGAAGACGTGATGAGAAATGTTATTGTTTTTTGAAGACGTGATGAGAAATGTTGTTGTTTGAGGACGTGATGAAAAGTGATTGTTGTTTTTGTAGACGTGATGGGAAATGTTGTTGTTTGAAGACGTGATGAGTAGTGTTATTGTTTTGAAGACGTGATGAGAAATGTTGTTGTTTGAAGACGTGATGAAAAGTGTTGTTGTTTTTGTAGACGTGATGAGAAATGTTGTTGTTTGGAGACGTGATGAAAAGTGTTGTTGTTATTGTAGACGTGATGAGAAATGTTGTTGTTTTTGTAGACGTGATGAGAAATGTTGTTGTTTTTGAAGACGTGATGAATAGTGATTGAGGTTTGAGTAGTGTTGTTGTTTTTGATGACGTGATGAGTAGTGTTATTGTTTTGTAGACGTGATGAGTAGTGTTGTTGTTGTTTGAAGACGTGATGAAAAGTGTTGTTGTTTGAGTAGACGTGAGAGAATGTTGGGTGGGCCATGGGTTTTAGTAAAACCAGGAAATATGAACGTTGATTTGCAAGTTGATGATGATAGATATGCTATGTAGCATTGCTTGGCGGTTGCCTTGTCGGCAGATCGTTTGGCCAATGTCGGTTTAGGTGCTTTATGCGAAAAGGTCTGAGGTGGTGCATATTACTATTTGGATGATAAGGGAGTCGGTCCCAATATCTCTTAGAGATTGTGTTCATTTGAGACCAAACATTTTCGACTTTTAACGCTCCTTGAATGGTAGCGTTGCTGACATAGTATGTATGTGGATTGTAAATAGTACGAAGTGCTGCAGAATGAGCTGTTTGAAGTTTCTTAATGTGCACATTGGCGGCACAACCGTATAGTTCATATCCATATTGCCACGAGGGGGCTATGATTTGTTTATAAATAAGGAGTTTATTGGCACGTGAAAGTCGTGATCGACCATTCAAGAGCCAGTTGTATTTACGGAGTTTTGCCTTAACGACATTTGTGGTTACATGGATGTGTCGAGACCATAAGAGTTTGCGGTCTAAGTGTAGCCCCAAGTATTTAACACTGTTTTCTGAAGGAACTAAGACGTTGTCTAGATGAATTTCAGGCCAGCTAAGGCGATTTTGACATGAGAATAAAAGATGTTTTGACTTGTCGGCGTTTATTTTTATGTTCCAGTTTTTGGCCCACCTTGAGAATGTTCTAAGGTGTTCTTGCATTTCGTTGGCAGCGTACTGTGGGGAGAAGTGCCCAATGAGGAATGCAATATCGTCCGCGTACGTTGCTGTATAGGTGTGTTTGATTTGACGATATGAGTCGGCAGTGACCGGAAGGTCGTATGTAAAAATATTATAAAGAAGGGGGGCTAGAACACTTCCCTGGGGGACTCCAGCCAGTATGGGTCTTTGGCTTGAGAGGACACCTCTGTCTCTCACTCTGAAAGCTCTATTAGCCAGAAAGGACTTGAGGATCTGAACTAAGGGACGTGAGATGTGAGCATTAAGTTTGAACAATAAGCCCTCATGCCATACACGGTCAAAGGCCTGCTGGATGTCTAAAAAGACACCACTGACACTCATTCCGCGTTCGAATAGGTTAAGGACATGATGAACGATTCTATGGATTTGATGAGTGGCACTGTGAAATTCGCGAAAGCCGAATTGGTGTTCTGGTATAAGATTAATGTTATTTACTTCATCACTGAGGCGCTCATATAGAGCTTTTTCGAACAGTTTGGATATGGAAGAGAGTAGACTTATCGGACGATAATTGGACAGATTGGAGAATGACCTGTTCCCGCTTTTGGGTATCATTATAATTGTTGCAATCTTCCATGCTTTAGGGAAGTATCTGTGACGAAGCATGGCGTTAAAAAGTGTGACTAGGAACATTACAGCTTTGAAAGGAAGTGATTTAAGTGTAAAGTTGTCAATGTTATCCTGCCCAGGGGCTTTTTTGACAATGGATTGCTTGATATATGAGTTTATCTCACTGAATGTGATATGTCGAATGTGAGGACTCGCAGATGACTGAGCGGGTGTTGGATTTGGATGATCTGGATTGTCGGATGGTTGATTTATTAGACTGACAGCAGATTGAACCATTTGAACATGTTGCGGGGGAGCGAAATCAAATGGTTGAAATCTGTTTTCAAGATCAGTGGCAAAGGCTTCCGCCTGTTGTTGAGGAGTAACGCACCATGCAATACCAGAGTTATTTCTGACTGGCATGTGCATGTGGGGTTGAACTTTGAGGCCTTTGCAGGCACGCCACAGGTTGAAGCCACCTTTCTTATGAGGATCTGTGTTTGTGAGTATGTTGTTAAAGTAATCAGAGCGGATACTCTCTTGTTTTTGTGACAGTATTCTACTGGCTCTCTGCCATGCGAAACGGTGTTCTAAGTGTCGAGTTCGCAGATATAGCTTACGGAGCCGTCGTTTCTCACGTATCAGTATCGCTACCTCGGCACTTATTGGGGGGCGAGATAGATCGTGAGGAAGGCGTTGTCGACAAGACGGGAAAGAACGGGGAGAGGCAGCACTAGCTGCAGAGTGAATCTTATGGCTAAAGATATCAAGCATGTCGTCGATATCATCGGTTGATGATATTTCAACATTAAGATTTATATCGTTTTCAATGAGTTGGCGGAATAGCTTGAGGTTTGAGCGTTTGGTAAGGATGCGAGGTGGAGAAGATGTTTGAGTAGCTGAGACCGAGAAGTCTATGATGAGAGGAATGTGATCACTGCTGAGGTCGAATACACGCCTTATTGAGAGGCAATGAGAAGGGATTCCATTGTGTATTGCAAAGTCAATAACAGATGGAGTATTATTGCTGGCAGGATAGTGTGTTGGTTCTGCTGAGGTGAGAACATTGTGATTTTGTGACCTCATAATAAAGTCTCCCAGTAAAGTGCCTCTGGAACAGGATCTATAGTTGCCCCACAGGCGATGCTTGGCGTTCCAATCGCCACCTATAAGGCAACCAGGGCCGATTTCTTGAAAGAAGTCCTGAAAGTTGGTGTTAGTTATGGCATGACGTGGACCGGGTGGCCAGTAGCAAGCGACAATGGTCAATGGACCGCGTTCGGTGATGATTGAGACTTTGGCTGCTTGCACATAGCTAAGTGAAATGGGTGGTAAAGGTTGATGCGTAATTCGATTAGAAATTATGACTGTTGCGCCTCCTATACTGAGGCGATTTCTAGGTGTAATTGAGGAGTGGATAGAGTATCCTGGGATGTCAATGATAGAGTTGAGGTTGAAATGCGTCTCGCTCACCAGAAGGATGTCAACGAAGTTGTGTTGCAAGAACAGCTTGACCTCGTTGGTCCTCCTGGAAAGGCCATTCGCATTCCAAACAGCGATACGGAGACCTAACATTGATTGGTTTGTTGACGTGATGATTGTTGAGGATTGGATTGATTTGTGTTGTAGTTCTGAGCATTATCTGTTGAAACAGCAGCTGCTTGAGCAGCTGCAGCAACAGCTGCAAAACTATTGTCTGACATGGGAGTAGAGACAGCAAAGCTGTCCTGAGACAAGGGAGCAGTAGCTGTCAAAGTGTTTGTTGTCATGGGAACACTGACAGCTAGATTGTTTGATGACTGGGGAACAGAGGGGGCGATGGCAGCAAAGTTGTTTGCCGGCAAGGGAGCGATGGTTGTATAATTGATTGATGACTGTGTACCAGAGGCTGCTGCACTCATGAGCATGGCTTGTTGTAGACCGTTCATGAACATTTGCATGGATTGCATGACATTTGCCGCTAGGATGGATATGTCATTAAACAGGTTTTGACCTGGTGTTGCAACTTGATTGTTGACTACAGGAGCATTCTGTTGGGGAATGTTTGATGACGGCATTACTGACGAATGCTGGTTATGTAATTGAAAGTTTTGAGGAGGCTGCAGAGAGTTTTGATTGTTTCGCTGTCTGGAGCGAGGTAGACGTTGTTGTTGCAATGGCTGCTGGAAACGTTGCTGTTGGCGTTGGGCGCGTTGGGGACGTTGAGGAAGACCAGATTGGGGATTTGATTGTACATTGACTTGGTCCATGGGTATAGAGCTCGTTTGGACAGTGTTTGTTGTGCTCGTTTGAGCTGGTTGAAGTGTGCTCGGTTGAGCAGGGTATTGCTGGATGTGTTGTGGTTGCATATGTTCATGGCTTGAAGGTATGCTGACTTGAGCAGTGGATTGAGATCCCTGTTGAGGAGGATTAATCTGATTGCGGATAGCCAATGGGGGCTGACGCAGATTTGAGGACGGAATATTGGTATTTCCTGAATTATCTTGAAGTGAAAGATATTTCATTGAAAGAATTTGCTGAAAGTAGGGGCAACCTTTAAAGTTAGCAGTATGATCGCCTTGGCAATTGCCACATTTGGCTGGGATGTTAGCTGATTTGGTGCAGGATCTGGTAATGTGATTGCCACCACATTTAACACAGACAAAGGCATGGTTGCAGTAACGCATTGTGTGATGGAACTTTTGGCAGCGTCGACATTGGACAATATTGTCAGGTTGAATGCGTGGCCATTCAACTGCGATTACTTGTTGACATAGGTGTTTTATTTTAAAGATCTCGATGCTTTTTGGATCGTTAGGATCTAATTCTATGAATAGCAAATTGGGTGAGAAGGTCCCGGTTCCCGTTTTATTTTTGAAAGTGGGGTGGTAAACAGATCGTAATGCGAAACCTAGTTTACGCAGTTCTTCTCCAACTTGAGCAGTTGGGACAGAGAAATGGATGCCTCGAATAATGACTCGTAGCCCTCGATTGATACGAGCCTGATAGGTGTGAAAGGGTATTTTCATTTTCCCAAGAATTGGTACGATTTTATTATATATTTCCAGGGTGGAGCTGGAAATACGAGTTTTTTGACCGTAGTGAGTAACGAGAAAGGTGTTTTCACCCACAACTCGGTTAATTTCAATTAGTAGAGCAGCGTCTATTGGGGAGAAGGACCAAATAAGAGGAGGTTTGAATGTATTGTTAGGATCTGCTAGCAGAGTTTTAACAGAGCCTGGATATTTTGTCGGATTGCTTGTGTTCTTACTAGAAGAAGATGGTATATTAGTACTAGTGTTTTCGCTAGTATTGTTGGACGTTGGTAGTGGAGTTGGAGAGCGACTAGAGCAAGATGAAGCGTCATCAATTACTATGTCGCTTGAGCTGCTCGTATCCATTTGGATGTTAGGAGCAGTCTCTTCCAGGGTGTTGGTCGAACCTCTTTTTGGGGATGGAGAAGAGTCGTTGCTTGACTTGGAGTTTTTCGTACTCCTACGTTTTTGCTTGCGAGTCATTTTGATAGATTTAAGTTTGAATATATTTATTAAAGAATGGATGACTTACGTATGTACTAAAAATGGTTGCTTTATTGATATAGTTGTTATAATAATATTTTATAGATTTATGTGTCGTTTATTAATTAAAGAGTTTATGCAGATGTTGGTACTATTTGATGAGTGTTTGTGTATTTATTATGACTTTAAGATGGGACTTTTGTCCGAGATGACACTTTTTGACGGTTGGATTTCGGATTTTGGTCAGAGAATTCAATATAACACGTGTGTGAGTGTGTGAGTGTGTGTGAGTGTGTGTGTGAGTGTATGAGAGTGTGTGTGTGTGTGTATGACACACGTTTATGGGTTTTTTCCACAGAAAATTCAATATTACTCTTTGTTGGTGAGTGTGAGTGTGTATGAGTGAGTGTGTGTGAATGTGTGTGTGTGTGTGTGTGTGTATGACAATTGTTTTTGGGTTTTTTCCACAGAAAATTCAATATTAACCTTTGTTGGTGAGTGTGAGTGTGTGTGTGTGTGTATGAAAAACCTTTTGAAAGTTGTTTTTGGGTTTTTTTCCACAGAAAATTCAATATTACACTTTGTTGGTGAGTGTGAGTGTGTATGAAAAACAGTTTGACAGACGTACCGTTGTTTTTGGGTTTTTTCCACTGAAAAATTCAATATTACACTTTGTTGGAGAGTATGAGTGTGTATGAGTGTGTATGAAAAAACAGTTTGACAGTGGTACAGTTGTTTTTGGGTATTTTCCACAGAAGATTCGAATTTAAACTTTGTTGGTGAGTGTGAGTGTGTGTTCGGTGTGTTTGGTGTGTGTACGAGATCACTTTGACAATTGTTTCGCGGATTTCTGAAGAATTTTCAGTTTTTTAACCGTTGGTTGGTGAGTCAGTGTGTACAAAGTACAGTTTCGTAGTTGTTGTTGACGACTTAGTTGACTTTCGCTTTTGTATTTTCCACTTATTTATGAGAG